>VDFB02270651.1:541056368-541067584 GCA_007258455.2 Sequoia sempervirens | reverse complement strand
TGATAAGCAACAATAACATAAACTGCATAGAATAGTTCAGCTTCACATAACATCCTCTAAATGTTTGTATTTCTAAATGAAGTCTGTTTGTTTCTTTTTCTGGATTGTTTAACAGTTCCACTATTACTATTGCATAATTCCAATAAATCAATTCTTAGAAAACCCTTCATTCAGAAAGAAAATGTTCATTGGATGGTCTACGCATCAAATTTTTTTATACCCCATGAAACAATTGCTCGTTAAAACTTCACTAATTTAAGCGGGAAGCTAAAAATTAGTAACATTTCTAGCGACCTTTTAGGGGTGCTTGCTTGCTAAACAAATAAGGCCAGTTGCCTTGCCTATCCATTGGGTATGGAGTCCATTTCTTCCTTTTTTATGACTCAAAAATTTAGTACAGAGCTCATTCACACTATTGTAATTGTTTGTAACATTGCTTCAATTGATTATAGTTCCATTGATTAAACATGTGTTATTCATGGCATTGAATTCTCCATTCTATGTTATGAATGATAGATGTCTACTTGATTGAACTATAATGAATAACAACAAAGTTTTTCCTTATTTCCCCCCAACAAAACTCAAAGCAAACTAACCAATTGTGAAAAAAAAACACTTAGGGAAAACAAAAGATACAACTAATCTATGTGCAGTAGCACTTATTTGAACACCTATAGTCTACTCAAATATGTACAAATTCAGATCATACCTCAAAATCTATGCATGAGGTGAATCCAATTCACTGGGTGATCTGGAGGATCTTCGTCAAAAATTGAAGTTTCTCTTTTATCTTCAAAATCAACATCATCAGCGAGAGGGAGAAATCTTGACTCCAACACAACTCTAACGGAGTCAATTGGAGTCCCGAAGTTCAAAATATGTAAGGTCAAACCTATGGTCAACCCTCAAAAAACAGGCCAGAAAAAAGGGCAAAAATCAAAGTTGTCAAAATTGGCCAAAGTCAACACCATTGTGTAGTGCTCATCATCACGATTTCGACGAAGTTCGTTTCATGAAAAATGGAATCCGTATGACGAAGTTATAGATGGTCAAAATCTAGGTCAACCTGATGACGTCAATGCCCAGTCAGCACCACGGCCAATCAGCCCTTGACACTTGTCATCTCCTCAATCCTCCATTTGGCAAATAGTTTGGGAAAAAAAAATAATTCAACAAAAATATATAAAAATCAAAATAAAATAAATGAAAAAATGTATAAAACTAAACTCCTAAAAAAGTGGGATAAAACCCACCCATTAAGGGGGGCGCCCACTTTATGTGGGAAGCCACCCACACATGGGGGTCGACCCACATTATGTGGGAACGCCACCCATGTTATGGGGGGCGACCCACCTAAAGTGGGGGCGCCAACTAACATGGGGGTGGCCCACACTTTGTGGGGAGCCCTCCATAAAGGTGGAATCCCCAAAATTAAGGGGTTTTTTAATATTTTTCCTAAAACAATTGAATCTGCCACTCCAACAAAATAAAGATTTATTTTGTAACAACAAATGCTCGGAAAGAATAAAATTAGGGGCTTGAAATTTTTAAAGCGGGATATTATTGTTAATTTATCTATGTAAAAGAGATTATTAAGATTTTTATGTAAAAATGGAGAGATAAGGTGGATTTTGTAAATCATTTGGTTGTTAACCAAATTGAGTAATTTTTTTTGTATAAAAAGGGGAGATTAGAGGCTTAGAGGGGCAATTGAGAATTCTTCAAGTGTTGGAGACTTAGAGCGTTTTGGGAGATAATTTGTTGTTCCTATACGTCGGGAGAATGCTAGAATTCCGTCGTGCTTGAAGGGAAGAGCTTGCCAGCTATTGTAATGCCAAATTTTTGAAGATATCAATCGGATCGGTCTACTCTTTGGAGAGGGACCCAGAGACGTAGTCGTTTTTTACGACGAACTCCGTTATCAAGCTGTTTGCATTTTCTCTTTCTTGTCTCCTTCTGAATTCTGTCTTTTTCTCAATTCCATTAGTTTAATTATGTTATGGTGTTGATTTCATTTTAGTAATTTGGAGATTGGAATTGTAATTGTTATGCATTCTTTAAGCAATCGTCTTAGATCCTAAATCGGATCAAATTGGTATCAGAGCTGTGTTTTGACTAAGTATTGCAGATTCGAATGCTTACACGCTCCCAGCTTCAACAAGGCAAGGGCAAGTTTGAAGAGTATAATCCAAAGATTGGAAGACGAAGAGCTCATTCACGAACACAGATGGCAGATCCAAATGATGGACAAAGTTCTGAGCTTGGTGAGAAGGAATTTCAGAAGGCTTTTCTCGACATGAAGGCCATGGTCGAAGTCTTATTCCAGGAGAGGCAAGAAAGGAGGCAGAGACATGAAGCTCGTGTAGACAAAGGAAAGAAATCAGGAGATGATCCCGAGCCTCCGAAGACACCTCCATCTTCTCCTTCTCCTCCCTCTTCTCTGTCTTCTCCTTCTTCTCCTTCTTCTACTCATTCTATGCCTTTTAATCCTTTTAAGGGTGCACATAAGCCCAAAATTAAGTTGGATGTAAAATTTGACTTACCAAAATACTGTGGTGAATTAAATGCTAAAAAACTAGATGATTGGATTCAGCAGGTTGAAGTCTATTGTAGAGTCCAAAACCTCGTAGATGATGTTGATAGGATCCAACTTGCTACTCTTCGGTTAGGGGGTATAGCTCTAACTTGGTGGGAGAGTAGGACTAGAGCAGAAATCTCCCAACATGGTAAAGTCAACTTGTCCTGGACAGAATTTGTAAGTGCTCTTAAAAAGCAATTCTATCCCTTAGGCTACATGCAACAGCTAATGATGAATTGGCAGATGTTTAGGCAAGGGAAAGGTCAGTCCGTTCAGGAGTACACTCATGAATTTCGTAAAAGGGCTATTGCATTAAATGTTCCATTGTACACCCAGGATACTTTGTTGAAGTATATAGGAGGTCTTCATTCCTACCTTAGACATTCAATTTTGGTTTTGAATCCCAATAACCTTGACAAAGTTTGTGTCCAAGCTACCCACTTAGAGTCTAGAGGTAAGGGATCATTCATTGATAAGTTTGATAAAAATCCATCTAAGTCTGATGGAAAGTCTAAGGGTAAAGATAAAGAAAAGATAAAGGTAAAGGAAAGAAGACAGCTACGGCGAAGAAAGAGGGTGAAAAACCCACATGCTCGCATTGCAAGAAAGAGGGGCATGATGAATCGAGGTGCTGGAAATTGCATCTGAAAGCAAGGCCAAAAATATTTGGAGGCAATAAAGGAAAACAAAAGACTACTACTGCTATCATTCAATAGGATCTTGGATCTGATTCCGGAGATGAGACAAAGATCGTTGCTGCCGGGATCTAAGGTAAAGGGAAAAGTATAATTCTCTCTTCTGATGCAAGTATTTCTAATGCAAGTACAAGTAATGGAAGTAAAGTATCCACTCCTAAAGTTGATAAACAACGGAATGAACCGTTCCACATTCGTGTGGTAACTAAACACACAAAGATTGATACACTATTTGATTCAGGCTCTCAAGTCAACTTGATTTCTG
The DNA here is from genome assembly GCA_007258455.2 of Sequoia sempervirens. Taxonomy (NCBI): domain Eukaryota; kingdom Viridiplantae; phylum Streptophyta; class Pinopsida; order Cupressales; family Cupressaceae; genus Sequoia; species Sequoia sempervirens. Next base: position 541,064,046 of record VDFB02270651.1, on the reverse strand, counting down.
AAGAGGTTGTTAAGAAATTGAATCTAACTACTACTCCTCATCCTAAGCCCTATCCACTTGGATGGGTATGTAATGATGCACAGTTGCACGTGACAAAATAGTGCAAATTGCATTTTGCCATCACTGCTAATTTCATTGATGAAGTAGAAGTAGATGTTGTACCTCTAGATATTTGTGGGCTTGTATTAGGGAGTCCTTATCTGTTTGATAGAAAGGCAATCTTTTATAGGGGGGAGAACAAGTATCATCTTTTTAAAGATGGGGTAGAATACATTATACGTGCACACAAGGTCAAGACTAATCTCACACTAGTTAATGTTGGTCAAATGAAAAGGTTAGTCAACTCTAGTAAGAACTTTGTGTTAATGCTTGTAAAAGCCAAAGAAGAAGATAGCTCTGAGGCATTTAAGGGGTGTGACCCAAAACATAAGGTTGAAATGGTCAAAATTGTTTCCGCTTATGATGACTTGTTTCAGGAACCAAAGGGGTTGCCACCCAAGAGGGAAATACAACATGAAATTCAGCTGCAGCAGGATGTGCCATTGCCTAATATCGGCTTATACCATTTGTCCATTATGCAGAACGAGGAAATCAAGAAACAGGTTCAGGAGTTAGTGGAGAAAGGAGTTATCCATCCTAGTACATCTCCTTGTGGTTCTCCAATTGTGTTGGTTCCAAAGAAAGATGGATCTTGGAGAATGTGCATTGACTACCGCGCCCTGAACAAGATAACGGTAAAAAATAGGTACCCTCTTCCAAGAATTGATGATTTACTTGATCAGTTGAAACATGCAGTTTATTTCACTAAATTAGATTTGCGAAGTGGTTATCATCAGATTAGAATTGCAGAAGATGACATTTGGAAAACTGCTTTCAAGACAAAATAGGGACTTTGTGGATGGTTGGTTAAGCCCTTTGGGCTTTGTAATGCGCCTGCAACGTTCATGCGAGTCATGAACGATGTCTTTCGTCCCTTCATTGATGATTTTGTCATTGTCTATCTAGATGATATTCTTATATTTAGCAAGTCTTGGGATGATCATGTAAGTCATGTAAAGAAATTTTTTGATGTTTTAAGAAAAGAAAAACTTTATGTAAAGATATCTAAATGTGAATTTTCAAAGACATCTCTAGTGTACTTAGGCTATGTCGTAGGGAATGGTCAATTGAAAGTAGACCCTGCGAAGGTCGAAGCTATTGTAAACTGGCCTAAGCCAAGTACTGTAACAGAAGTCAGAAGTTTCTTAGGTGCAGTCCAGTACTGGAGAAAGTTCATTGCAAACTTCTCCTACATTGCATCATCATTGCACGCATTGACAAGTACGAAGACAACTTTTCAGTGGGGAGGTCCACAACAAAAGGCCTTCAACAGTTTGAAGGAAAAGTTAAGCACTGCACCAGTTTTGGCTTTACCAGATCTACACCAGTCATTTGAGATCGAGACTGATGCAAGCGGGTTTGCCATGGGAGTTGTTCTTATGCAAGGAGGTAAACCAGTTTGCTACCACTCTGAAACCTTTTCAGGAGCAATAAGTAACTATCCTACTTATGATAAAGAACTTTATGCATTAGTTTAGAGTGTTAAGAAATGGAAACATTACATAATGGGGAAAGAAACTATAATCCACACTGATCACCAACCACTACAATACTTGCAATCACAGTCTAAACTGCAGCAAAGTAGGCATTTTAGATGGATGGGATTTTTGCAACAGTTTCACTTAGTAATTAAGTACAAGAAAGGTACCCATAACAAAGTAGCAGATATGCTTTCTAGGCCTCCTGTTATGAATACTTTGATCATCCTTAAAGGTAGTTCCATAGTGCATGAAAGCTTTCAGGAACAATATGCTAATGATGAAAACCTTAAGGATATTTATTCAGCTTTAATTACAGGCAAACAGATAGGAGAGAAAGATTACTATGTGCAGGATAAACTTTTGTATCATTTGGGCAAGTTATGTGTTCCAAAAGATGAACAAGCACATGTAATCCGTGAAGCTCACACTTCTTTGATTGCAGGACATTTTGGGGTAAGTAAAACAGTTACTCAATTACATAAATATTGTTATTGGCCTAAAATGCAGGAAACTGTCGCCAAATACATTAAAGGTTGTATTATGTGTGCAACTAGTAAACCAAGTAACAGAAAACTAGGGTTGTACACACCATTACTTGTTCCATCTCGTCCATGGGAAAGTGTCTATGGATTTTGTTGGGGGTTTACCTATGTCTAGGAAGGGTCATGATTATCTTTATGTAGTAGTTGATCAGTTCAGCAAAATGTGTATCTTAATGCCATGTAAAAAGCAAGTCACTGCTGAACTGACAGCTCAAATGTACTTCCAATTTGTATGGATTCATTTTGGGTTACCTACTTCTATTGTATCGGATCGAGATTCTCGATTCCTAGGGGAATTTTGTTCAGCTTTGTGGGGACTCATGGACACCAGACTAAAGAAGAGCACAACCTTCCATCCACAGATCGATGGATAGACAGAGGTAGTAAACAGGACAGTTGTGCATCTACTCAGAGGCTACTACAACAAGCATCCCAAATTATGGGATGAGAGTCTTCACTATGTGCAGCATGCTTACAACCATGCAACACACTCTTCTACAAAGAGGTCTCCTTTTGAGACTTGTTTTGGTTATGTGCCTAAGACTCCGATGGATTTTGCTTTTGGGAAAGACGATGTTGAAGATGGACACCATGATTCAGAGAAGGCTTTGAAGTTCATCCAGAAAGTTCAAGCCATCCATCAGGCAGTGGAAGCACAGTTGGAAAAGAGTCAAGCCAAATACAAGGCTCGACATGATAAACATCGCACTGATTATCATTTTCAAGTCGGTGACTGCGTTTGGTTACATATCAGCAAGGAAAGAATGCAAGGTGAAGGAAGAAAGCTCAAGCCAATTCGGTACGGTCCCTTTGAGATCTTGGAAAAGATCAGAACCAATGCTTTTCGCCTCAATCTTCCTCCATACATGCAGATCTATTCAGTTGTCAATGTTGAGAACTTGAAGTTGTATGAACCTCTGATGATATTGGATGAGGAGACTGACATTCAAGTTCCATCAGTTGATGATCTTTCACCAGAGTACATGTCAGAGTTGCCTGAAGACATCATCCTAGACAGGAAAACTAGGACTTCACGAAGGGGAGCAGTTGAGTACCTCAGAGTGGGACTAAAGGGGATGAATCCAAGCAAGGAAAAATGGATGGAGATTGATAAAGTGAGGGAACTTTACCCTCACTTACTTTCTGAGTAATCAAGCTTTCGGAGGTCCAAAAGCTCTCCAGTGGGGAGGACTGATCCGGAGGATCTTCGTCAAAAATTGAAGTTTCTCTTTTATCTTCAAAATTGGCATCATCAGCGAAAGGGCGAAATCTTGACTCCAACACAACTCTAACGGAGTCAATTGGAGTCCCGAAGCTCAAAATATGTAAGGTCAAACCTATGGTCAACCCTCAGAAAACAGGCCAGAAAAAAGGGCAAAAATCAAAGTTGTCAAAATCGGCCAAAGTCAACACCATTGTGTAGTGCTCATCATCACGATTCCAACGAAGTTCGTTTCATGAAAAATGGAGTCTGTATGACGAAGTTACAGATGGTCAAAATCTGGGTCAACCTGATAACGTCAATGCCCAGTTAGCACCACGGCCAATCAGCCCTTGACACTTGTCATCTCCTCAATCCTCCATTTGGCAAATAGTTTGGGAAAAAAAATAATTTAAAAAAAAAAAAATCAAAATCAAAATAAAATAAATGAAAAAATGTATAAAACTAAACTCCTAAAAAAGTGGGATAAAACCCACCCATTAAGGGGGGTGCCCACTTTATGTGGGAAGCCACCCACACATGGGGGGAACCCACATTATGTGGGAACGTCACCCATGTTATGGGGGGTGACCCACCTAAAGTGGGGGCGCCAACTAACATGGGGATGGCCCACATTTTGTGGGGAGCCTTCCATAAAGGTGGAATCCCCAACATTAAGGGGATTTTAATATTTTTCCTAAAACAATTGAATCTGCCACCCCAACAAAATAAATCAAGATTTATTTTGTAACAACAAATGCCCGGAAAGAATAAAATTAGGGGCTTGGAATTTTTAAAGGGGGATATTATTGTTAATTTATCTATGTAAAGGAGATTATTAAGATTTTTATGTAAAAATGGAGAGATAAGGTGGATTTTGTAAATCATTTGGTTGTTAACCAAATTGAGTAAATTTTTTGTATAAAAAGGGGAGATTAGAGGCTTAGAGGGGCAATTGAGAATTCCTCAAGTGTTGGAGACTTAGAGCGTTTTGGGAGATAATTTGCTATTCCTGTACGTCGGGAGAATGCTGGAATTCCATCGTGCTTGAAGGGAAGAGCTTGCCAAGCTATTGTAATGCCAATTTTTGAAGATATCAATCGGATCGGTCTACTCTTTGGAGAGGGACCCGGAGACGTAGTCATTTTTACGACGAACTCGTTATCAAGCTGTTTGCATTTTCTCTTTCTTGTCTCCTTCTGAATTCTGTCTTTTTCTCAATTCCATTAGTTTAATTATGTTATGGTGTTGATTTCATTTTAGTAATTTGGAGATTGGAATTGTAATTGTTATGCATTCTTTAAGCAATTGTCTTAGATCCTAAATCAGATCACTGGGATTGGCTCCACTTCACCATCCAACTTAGTCAACTAGAAAGCATTATTCTATTTATGCTCAGAAATAATGTAAGGCCCACTCCAAAATGCATCAAACTTGGACTGCTTTCCAGGTTTGCTTTTAAGTTCATCCCACTTCAACACTATATCACCTTTTTGGAATATTCTTGGGGATGCCTTTTTATCAAATGGCCTTTTCATTTGAGCTTGATGTTGCTCAATCCTCTTCATTGCTTCACCTCTAGTCTCCTCTAGCTCAATCAATTGAGTCAATATTGTTGTCATAGGTTCTTCTTCAATCATGTCAAGCTGATTGACTAGATCAAGGGCTGGAAGTTCAATAGATATAGGTAGCCTTGCCTCTTTTCCATACACAAGCATGTATGGTGATAGTCCTGTTGACCTTTTCGGTGTAATTCTATCAAACCACAAGGCTAATTTTAATTTGGTAGGCCAAGCTTTCTGATTTCCTTCCATAGTTATTTTAATAATCCTTAGGAGGTTCTTATTTGGGACTCAACTTGTCCATTGCCTTGAGGATAGTAGTTAGAAGAAGTATTCAAAAAATACCATTTCTAATAGCCTAATTAGATATCTTAGTTCCTATGAAAGCAAGTGCATTATCTGAAACTATTGATTTAGGAACTCCAAACTTGGTTATCATCTCTTCATAAAAGTTCAGAACAACTGTCTCATTAACCTCTTTAAGTGCCACAACCTCAATCCATTTTGTAAAGTAATCAGTGGCTGTGAGCACCCACTTATGGCCAACAATTGAAGGTGGATTTATGACTCCTATGAAGTCCAAACCCCACTTCATGAAGGGCTATTCAACTTGAATTGGCTACAATGGGAGGGTTGCTAACTTTTCTTTTCCTGCAAATATGGCACACTCTTTACATTTCCTCACCTAGGAATGTGCATCCTTGAACAAATTAGGCCAATAGTAGCCTCCTTTCATTATCTTAAGAGCTATAGCTCTTAGTGAGAATTTTCCTTCAACTGATCCTTCATGAAACTCATGTAAAACTTTATCAACTTGATCAACCTCTATGCATCTTAACAAAACACCATGGAAATATTTTCTAAATAGAAAGCCATTTAAGAGTACATAAGGTATAGACTACAGCCTATAGTACCTTCTTTTTTATTTATTCAAACTAGGAGGGCACTCACCAGTGAACAAAAAAATGAGTCATTTCTTGCACCCAACTTGTAGAAGAAATAGGTATAGCTATTTGTTCTTCATCTCGAAGAGCTAGGAAAACCTCCTCTTCTTTTTTTGTATTGTTGTTACTATTACCAACAAGCTGCTCATAGAGTCCCTTGCCTCTAATCAGCTTAGTAACTTTGATCTCAACATCATATTCCATAAATTTAGTCACCCAACAAACTCTTTTACTATTCAAGTCCTTACTCAACAAAAATTCCTTAACTGAAGGGTGAGCAACCAACAACTTAATCTTATTGTTAGAAAGCATGTGTCTAAAATTTATTAAAATTCTAATCACAAGTACATATTTTTCAACAAAAAAGAATACTTAAGCTCATAATCTTTAAGTCCTTGACTAAAAAAGGCTAAAGGCTACTCTAAGCCATGATCATTCTCCTGAACTAACATAGCTACTATACTATCAATGTTCCCATATGCATACAATGTAAAATCCTTTGAAAACTATGGTTTTAACAAAGTAGGAGTAGTTGCAAGTGCTTCTTTAATAAGCTCAAAACTCATTTTTATGTCCTTGGTCCAACTGAAAGGGACATTTTTCCTTAACATTAAAGTGAGAGGCATTAATAATTCAACAACATTTGGAATAAACCTTCTAACGAAGTTGATCCTACCCAAGAAAGTTTGCAGTCCCTTCTTGTGTGTTGGTAAAGGAAGAGAAAGGATGACACTTACCCTTTCAGGATTAATGGAGGTACCATGTTTGGATACAATGTATCCCAACAACTTACCTTCATGGAAAAAAAACACACACTTCTTTGGGTTGAGAGATACACCAAATTCTCTGCACCTTTCAAAGATAATCTTCAAGTGAGTGAAGTGTTCATTTTATTTTTTTGAAAAAACAGTTATGTCATCCAAATAAACCAACACTATTTTATACATTAAACCTTTGAAAGCCATGTCCACAGCTTTTTGAAAAGTAGCCCCAACATTAGAAAATCCAAATAGAATCTTCTTGTAAGCCATTGTGCCCCATTTAGTTGTAAATGTTGTTTTAAATTGATCCTCTTAACTAAAATCTGATTGTATCCTAAGAAGCCATCTAATAAAGAAAACCTCTCAGAACCTAAAACAACTTGAAGGATTTGTTCCATAGAAGGCAAAGGGTAACTTTCAGAGAAGCTCTATTAAGGTCTCAGAAATCAACACAAAGTGTGATTTCACCATTTTTCTTTGTCACTAGAACAAGATTGGATACTGTCACGTCTCAATCTTGACGCAGATTACTTTTGGCTTTGTATGGATTTATTACATTTTTTATTGTGCCTGGTAGATTAATGACTAATATAATGATGATGTTTTGGCATGGAAATAAATGAAAGTGTTTATTTGAATTATGAAAAATTGAAAGGTATTGAATAAGTTTTATGTTGAAAATAAAGCAAAATAGAGTAGAAGTATTTTAATTAATGTAATACAATGCTTTATTTATATTTTAATATGATACTAATTCAATTGTTGTTGTGTGCCTGAGTGCACTTGAGTTGCAGGAAGTCGAAGACCAAAGGTGTGATTAAGGAGAGGTGATTAGCATCTTGATAGGACAAAGCAGGAAGACCTCTCGATCACACACACACACACACACACTTAGTTTCATATAGACTGCATTTAGGAATGTCTAATTTATGTGTGTTTGGCTTAAATTATTTGCTTGATTAAATAATAAATAGTAAATTAAATAGAATAAAGCATGGTAAAATAAAGGACTAAGCGTTAATTATAAGTTAATTATGGATTCTTGATTTAAATAATTATGCATGCTACTATTCTTTTAATTTGTGTTA
>VDFB02270651.1:541014890-541056268 GCA_007258455.2 Sequoia sempervirens | reverse complement strand
AACAATAGTGTCTTATGTATAGACTCCCCCTATGATTTGCTCCTAGAATAAGGTATAGCAATTTAGAATTTGAAACAATGGTATATGAACAATTTAGCCTATTTGTTATGCTACAACAATTAACTACAGGTTAGAACATATCCATATCAGCATAAAATAGTAGGTGCAATTCACCTCAAACTCTGTTGTGGTAATTGCTTTGTAAGGAAGTTTTCACTCCATGAACATTCTCTATGCACATCAGTATGTTGGTTATTATCTCTATCTCCTTTTTTATCAAAAGAACACTGAAGTTCATTGCATAACTCATGACCATTTTGCAATGCTATGATCTGATGCTCTTTTACCTCTTACTCACTATGTTCTCAATCACCATGTGCAAATAACTTAGAGGATAGATCTTTCTCACCATTTGACAGTAACTTTCATTGTTTTTGGACTATTTTTTATGATTCAATCACTGTTTGACAGTGTCCTTCCTTTCTCAATCCTATAGGACAAAGGACAATTTACAGTTTGCAACTCTCTAACAATGGTAAATAGATAGAGTAAAGATATTTAAAATTTTAGAAGTGGATTTTTTTTGAATTGCTAAAGCCTATTTATCAGTTTTATAACTTAACATTATTTAAGCTATTTGAATAGCTAAAATTCATATTATAAATCTTTAAAGTACAATAGAATCGAGTACTTGAAATGATTACAAAGAAGTTGAATGAAAATTAGTAAATTACTACTAATTTAGCTTTTCCTTTTGCCTATTTACAGGGTTATTTCTTCTAGCATTTGTTAGGCCTATTTTGGATTCTATGGAAACAGTAAAGGAAGTTCCACATCCAAGTCTAAATGAGGTGATGACCCATCCTTCTATGATGAAGTTTGTAGGATACACCCAAGAATAGATCTTAAAATATCAAACTTTTAAACCTTCAAATCTTTGAGATCGTTGCATATTTGATTTGATTTTTGTACAGTTGGAAGGATCTAAAAAACTGTTGCTTGAAAATGATGTAAATGAAAATGTTATTTGTTCAGAATAATCTAAGGGTGTTATTTTACACTTGCACAATTTTTTTTTTTCTAACTTAAGATAACCATTAAAATTATCATTTTTTTAATCAAAATATTTCATTGTATATTTGTATTTTGTTAAATTGTATTGGATAGTTAATGGTTAAGTTTTTTTAAAAAAATTAATTCAGCATAATATGCTTTCCATGTACTTCTTTTCATCACTTGTAAATCTAAATTTTTGTTAGTTTTTGTGATCATCAAAAATAGAGATGATTCTAGTCTCTATGAAATATTTTCATGCATGTTTGAGATCTCTACAAGGTGATGAAAAAGGCCCTAGGATTTGGTATGGTTTTGAGTATCCTTATTGTTTTGATGGTAATGTTGTCACTAAGTTCTCTCCTTTCCCAAATATAGTCACCTAAGAAACTGCCATGATGCTCTTGACTGTAAATTACTTTGCTCTCCCTACCTTCTCACTATAGGTCTTATCAACTCTACCAACTGCCCTTCCATCTCAGTGTCTTTTCATGCTCTTGCATCTATTCTCTTATGAATTTATTCTTATGACTCTGAAAGCTATCACTAGGTCTATTATGACTGTTACGTCTTTGAGGGTATATGATTTTCTACTATGAACTCTTAGATTGTCATAATTTTGATGAAAATTCTCCAAGGATGTTTTCTCACTGACTTAACTCTATATATTCTCCATTATGCATTGAAAATTCATGGTTTCTAATTAACTATTTATCGGTTTAACCATTTCCATGTTTCTTGGGACTGTCATCCCTATAGGAGAGTTTCCTTATACACTTGAACATAATTTAAAAGGTGCCCATAAATATGACAAGTTTCATAAGACTATTGTATCAAGGTAATAGATGGTCATAACAAGTTTCATAAGACTGTTGTGACAAGTTTCATAATACCTGCATACCACAAGAGTCAAGAAGACACAGTGCGGTGTAGCAGTAACATCTCGCATTACCACAAAGGTTGAGCAATAAATGTGTGGTATGGGGGTAAATCAAATAGTTCTCATGCATCCCCACAAGAGCCAAGAAGACATGGTGCGATGTAGCAGCAACATCCCACATTACCATGAAAGTTGAGCAATAACAATGTGGTGTAGCAATAACATCCCACATTACCATGAAGGTCGAGCAATAACAATGTAGTGTAGAGGTAAACTTCCACATCACTACAAGGATCATGTGAAAATGGTGTGGTATCGTGGTTAAACTATAAAATGAAATATCACGTTTCTTTGAGGCATTTTTTTGAAACAATTCACTTTCCTTGTGTATATTGCTTCCACATTTAATGTATGTCTAACAAGCCACTTGTAACTACAACATATTGTATAGGAGCGAATTTTCACCCCTTATGCAAATTCCCCTTTTACACACCCTCACCTTAGAAAATCAAATATGAAGGTGAAATTCCACATCACTCGGTTGTCTCCCTTCCATTTGTCATCTGTCTATAGTGTCAGTGGGAGAATATTTGTCAGGGACTCACGCACGACACACTAACATCCGCGTGGCACACTGTTGTCTTGGATGGATTCCTACGTCTAAAGTTGGAAGAGGCGTTACACTCTCGATTGGGGAGGAATTGTAACGTCCCTCTTCGACCAACTGTCCTGAAAATTCCTTATTCTTTCTCCTTCCTTAAAATTCATCTACTCTTCATTCAATCCATCTCTTTACATCTTCTAAGCACTTAATTTCACCCTCTAGCATTCAGCTCACTCTCAAGTAGCACTTCAACACTCCATTGCACCAACAGCACTCCACCAACTCCACATAGCAAGTGTGAAGCAAGCCATAACACTATGGGCTTGAAGTCTTGCAAGACCTCCTTTCATCATAGTTGAGGTTGTGGTGAACTTTCCATGTCCGCATTCTCCTCCATTGGCTAGTAAGATTTTGGGTGGAGGTGGTAATGTTTCACTCCTCTCCTTTATGATTTGGTTGAGTAGCATTTTACTATTTTGTAGTGTTTATTGTACTCTCTACTTTCTTTACTTATTTATCACATATATCTATCTCATTGTTATTTTGGCTATCTTTGGAGGTGGAAACACCAAAATGGGAGTTTGACTGAGGCAAACCCATATAAAGCCCCAACATTTTCCCCTCTTTCTTGTGAGTAGGTGAACATGCATTTGGAGCTAGCTAGAAAATTGGTGCCTTTGTGAGATCATTTTCATCACTCTTGCTTTCATATAACTACTCTATCATCTTCGTTTGTACTTTTTGTACTTTATTGTTATATTTCGTTCGTTTAAGAATAACTAGCTAGGTTGTTAGTTTATTTTTTGCTAGATCATATTTTACTTTATGTCCTTTGGCCATACAGATGCCAACACGCCACATTGTCATCCAAGAACTGTGTTGTCGTCCTCAGACAAAGAGTTGTCTAAGGTACAGTATTGACTCTAAAAACTAGCTCACCTAGCCCAAACTTGGATTTTGGGTCTGAAGGGTGATTGATGTACTCTATAGTCCATCATTCTTGATCCCTATTTGAAACACCCCTTTAGAGTTAGGTAAGTTAGGGCAGCCCTCTGCTCTCGACTCTCCATGACCTGGAGCCTTGACGTGGTTGATCCCCCTCTCTTACATTTTTTGTGAACTCGATGTGAACCATTTTGGTTTCATCTTATAGTACTGAAAGCTCCTTTCCTTATGTTCTAGGATCATTGTGGGGCCTTTCACCTTGCAACCCAACCTACGAACCCTAGTAGGCATAGTTGGAAGGTTCTGTAAGTGTTACGTAATGAAACCTCAATCGGGTCACTATCCTATTTTACAACCTTTTGGGGGCTTTATGAAAGTGTCGTTTAGGGTGTGTGATGGCCTCTTTTCTACATCAACCTATCCCCTTTGTGCAGCTTGCAAGTAGTAGTCCAGGTATAACCTTCACCTCGCAGGACCTGCCAATGGGTTTTAATAGGGAATCGTCTCCTCTCTATATCTCTGCGTGAATCAACAGAAACATTGTAGTAGGCTTTCTTGTTGACTCGAAATCTCAGGTGAACATTATAACTGAGGAGATCATGTTAATTAAATTTTTGCATAAAGATGGGTATGATGCACCTATGAGCACTATTTGTATGCACAACGGACTTTCCATACCCCCTTTTGGTAGTATTTTTTTATCAGTTCTTGTTGGACCTAAAATTGTAAACCTTTTATTTGATATAATCTCGGGGTCTGAACTCTTCAAAGTGAAGTTGGGTATCCCCTGTCTAGTAGCTATGAACACAATTCCCTTGGTTGTGCATAAGTGTTTGAAGTTCATGCATGAGGGTTTCGTACATGTGATCCACAAAATTGGCTATAGACCACCAGCTGAGCATGGTAGTTAGTCCTTAGATTACTTTTAGCTGGCACCCGTTTGTCCTCTCCTGCCTAGGAAGGACCTATTGTACCGAACTTATCAAAAGTACAAGATATGGTGCTTAATTCCTAAAGTGAGGTACCCTTCATCACTCTATGTAGTTTCACATAGGTATTTTTTAAAAGTTGACAGCGATGCCACCATGTCTCGAAGGAAAGAAGGGAAGTGCTCTCAAGGCTCCTCTTCTTCTCTCATTTTTTAGCCTGATGCTTCCTCTCGCCCTATTATGGTGCCATTATATTATGTTTTATGCTTTTGAAAGAATCCTATGGTGCTCGCTTGGCAAAAGCCCAAGCATCCTGTGTGCGAGCTTCATGTCTTTCCCACGAAGCCTAGGCCTGTTTGGTATGGCAGGAGAAAAGATCCCCATGGGGAATCCTCTATGTCCCAACCTTCACGGCCTCCCACCACTTCTACTCCAAATGCAATAAACAGGAAGAGGCCCACTGCCAAGACACTAGAGCCGACTCCCCCCATTGTTTCTTAACCTACTCCTCCTCCTCATGTTTAGGAGCCTATCCCTCTGCCAACACCTATAATGGACACTCCCATGGCTAAGCAGGATCCTTCCATTCCTTCACAGCTCTCGGCCTCTTGCTTGAAGAGTCGTATAAACCATCTTATGCATGAGCGTAAGCACAGGTGAAAGGCTCTCACAGTTGAGCAGGCCACTCTAGAAAAGAAGGAAGAGGAGATGACTATTCCTGTGTCAAGGTCTCTTTCTATGTCCTCCTCTCTCCTCCCCTCTACTTCCATTCAACCAAGATTTGTATTACTTTTGGCTCCTATTGTTAGTGTGTATGACCCTAAAAAGTTGCAGGTGTTCATCGCTCCTTCCGTTGATCCACCCTTGTTGATGTCCCTTCTAGACATCCCGCCTTTCCCAAAACCCATGGATATATTGAACACCTCGATGGTGTTTGTCACAGTTTTCTCCTCCTCCTCTTCCTCCATGCCTCTTGCCTCATTTGTGGGGAGTTCACATCCCCTGACGAAGTAGAAGGTAGAGGGTGGCCCTTCCAGCAATGGAGGACATAAGAGGAGCCCACCTTCTTTGAAAGGTGGTCCTGCGATAGCTTTTTCTATCTTGGTAACAAAACAAGTCTTGACTTCCCTTGAGTTTGTCATCGCTCCCGAGTCACTTGGTGAGCCAAGCAGTGAATCTTGGATGTAGTCCTCTCTATCCTTTGAGGTACGACATGGCACTCCAATAAAGTGCATGTTCAACTCTCTAGACACAGTTTCAGCCTTGTCAGCGATCTTCGAAAAATCGCTGACCATAGCTCCACAAGAGCCTAGTGGAGGATACCTTGCAGGGCCTTCTTCCTCAGCCCTTGTTGCGGGAGGGTTGGAATCTCCTCCCCTTAATATTCCACCATTCCAGGCTCATCCTCCTTCCCCTTATGATGATCTAGAGTGGGAAGTGAATGACCTCTTGGTCGATGAGTGTTAGGGGAAGGCCTCTTCTTTATCTTTAGAATAGAAGTGTGTGTTGTGATGTGTTCCCCTGTACTTGTGCTATGTGTTCCTAGATGACCCTTGTCACCCTTGTTGTTGCTTAGGTATAGGAGTGATTTTGTTTCGTAAACCTTCTTCTATGTGTATCATCATTCTTCCATGTTTGTGTTTGATTCTTGAAAAATTAGGGAAGATGCAAAGTGTTAGGGGCATTTAGGCTTCCCTTCCATGTTGACCCAATTTTTTTATTTTACTTTTTCTTCTCGAACATTCTTCACATGGTTTGATATAGCAAGGGGTTGATGGCAGTTCATTTATATACTATTATTATACATATATATTTATGAGTAGTTCTAACCCCAAAATATTGGATCACCCATGTGCCCTTTGTTTATGTTTATTTCTTTTTCACTCTTTTCCTTTATTTTTCTCTTCTTTGCTTGGGTTGTCCCTCTCATGTGTGACAATGTTATTTCTATGATGTTTTTATTTTCAAAAAATGCATTCATCACAAATGAATCTTTTCTCAAAAATCCTCACGAACATTTCCTTTTCAAAACCGCATTCACAACTAGGACCCCTAACGAAACGTGTTTCCTTCATCATGGGTTCACAAAGAAAGAACTTGAGAAATTTCCTTCAAGGTGGAAGCAGCTTTGGCCTTCCCCTCATGAGGGGGAATTTTCTTCCTTTCGAATTCCTTGATGAAGTGAACATCTTTCGAAAGGATTCCTTGATGATGAATCGATTTGATAAAAAAAGTCTCTTTGCACTTTGAAACAACGCATCCCTTCAGTGGACCCTCTTTTCACATCAAGTTCCTGAGGGACCCCTTTGAAAGCTTTCAATTTTTTTACGATCTACATGACTGTCTACTTGATCACTTGCATGGTCGCTTTGTTCTCAGACATGCTTTATCTGCGGGTAAACATGTCACTTTGTAAGTACGCCTATAAAGACACTTTCCAATTTGACTCTACGGAGTCTCCTCCTTTGGGTTTCCTCCATGAAAGAGATCTTGGGGGATGCCTCCTTGCAGGTCTACGGACCTATTATGCACTTTCATTTGGGTTTCCTTCATCTGAGAGATCTTGGGGGATACCTTGTTGCAGTTTTGTGGGCCTGCAAGGTGCATTCTTCACGGGGCTTCCTTCATGTGAGAGATCTTGGGGGATTCCTCCTTGTAGGTCTAAGGGCATGTAAGATGCTTTCATCTTCCGATATTTTTCCATCGTTGGTTTGAGGGCCTTCAGTGTACCTTATGCAGCTTCATAGTTCTGCGGGGCTATGGAGTCTTTTGTTTGAAACTCCTTAGGAAGCATGTCTATGGAGTCTTTTTCTTGCCCTATGCTTTCAAGCTTTCCAGGTCGTGATCTGCTTCCTTGATGGTTCAGGAATACATTTCTAACCCTACTAACTCTTCGATCTACTTTACCAAAACACTCATCAGTCTCGTGCTCACTAAAGTGGGGGAAAAATGTATAGGAGCAAATTTGCATCCCTTACACAAATTCCCCTTTTACACACTCGCACCTTAGAAAATCAAATCCAAAGGAAAAATTCCACATCCCCTAACTTCCTTCCTTCCATTTGGAATATGTTTGTAGTGTCAGTGGGAGAATATTTTTTGGGAACATGCACGTAGTGCACTATCATCCCTAATAGATTCTTGCATCTAAAGTTGGTAGAGGCGTTACACTCTCGACTGGGGATGAATTGTAATGTCCCTCTTCGACCAACCAACCCAAAAATGCCTTATTCTTTCTCATTCTTCCTTAAAATTCATCCATTCTTCATTCAATCCATCTCTTTACATCTTCTAAGCATTTCATTTCACTCTCTAGCATTCACCTCACTCTCAAGCAACACTTCAACACTCCATTGCAGTAGCAATACTTCATCAACTCCACATAGCAAGTGTGAAGCAAGCCATAACAGCGTGGGTGTGGAGTCTTGTGAGACCTCCTTTCATCACAGTTGAGGCTATGGTGACCTTTCCAAGTCTGTATTCTCCTCCATTGGCTAGTGAGCTTTTGGGTGGAGGTGGTAACATTTCGTTCCTCTCCTTTGTGATTTGGTTGAGTAGCATTTTACTATTTTATAGATTGTATTACATTCTCTACTTTCTTTACTTCTTTATCACATATTTCTATCTCTTTTCTATTCTAGCTATCTATGGAGGTGGAAACACCAAAATGAGGGTCTAATTGAGGTAGACCTCTATACATCTCCAACATTTTCCCCTCTTTCTTGTTTGTAGGTGAATGTACATTTAAAGCTAGCTGGCAAACTGGTGCCTTGGTCAAATCATTTTCATCACTCTTGCTTTCATCTATCTACCTTATCATCTTAGTTTGTACTTTAATTTCTAGTATTGTTTGTTTAAGAATAACTAACCAGGATGTTAGTTTTTTTTTTTGGTAGTTTATATTGTACTTTTTGTCCTCTAGTCATACGGACACTTGCGTGCTCGAGAGACACCAACACGTCGCACTCTCATCCTAGAACTGCGATGTTATCCTCAGATAGAGATTTTTCTGAGGTGCAGTATTGACTCCAAAAACCAGATCGCCTAGACCAAACTTGTATTTTGGGTCTAAAGGGTGATTGAAGTACTCTATAGTCCTCATCATTCTCAATACCTATTTGAAACACCCCTTTAGAGTGAGGTACATTAGGGCATCCCTCCGCTCTTGGCTCTCTGTGACCTAGAGCCTTCACATAGTTCAACCCCCTCTCTTGCACATATGACAAAAAAATCCCTCTTGTTATGCCTATATTTTAGATTGCTTCATTAAGCATCACCAATATTCTCCACAAGAACATTTTCCTTGTTTAAAATGATGGAAATGGTTCACATCTCTTAGAACAATTTCTCTTGAAACAATCTTGGAGATGAATTTAGATGTAGTGTAAAAATCATAACATTCTCAAAGATTCCTAACAACTCTAATAGTTGTACTAGGGGCCATGTTTAACAAACCAAATGCAATTTCTAACTTTTCACTATGGTGGAAATTAAATTATTATTTTTTCTTCTATTCAACAGCACTGAGCAAAAGTCTTGAATCTGGAAATACCTTGCTGCCTTCATTTGCGAAGCCAATTTCTCCAATTTTGCATAGATCTCCCATGTTTGTGGATGTGACTTATCTCCTACACAAAAAAGCATGTACCATTTTATGTTTTTCAATCCAACTGTTACTAATTTTTAGCTTCTCACTTAAATTAGTGAAGTTTTAATGGGAAATTGTTTCATGGGGTAAAAAAAAAAATTATGCATAGACCATCCAATGAACATTTAATTTTTGAATGAAGGGTTTTCTAAGAATTGATTTATCAGAATTATACAATAGTAATAGTGGAACTGTTGAATTGTTGAACAATCTGGACAAAGCAACAAACAGACTTCATTTAGAAAACAAACATTCAGAGGATGTTAAGTGAAGCTGAACTATTCTATGCAGTTTATGTTACTGTTGTTTATCAGAAAAGAATTGTAGCTTTGGAGCAAGATATATAGAAATTATCATTCATCTTGATTACAAAACATGTGCTTTGAACAATTTTATTTAGTTATTTTATATTGTGTAATTGAAAACAAGTTCAATTAAATACACAAGTCATTACGTATTATGAAATAGTTGATTTATTAAAAGTAATGTTTCTATAATCCCACACAAGTTGTCGGAATGACTAGGTTGATTTAATTTAACAATGAATGTAAACCATACATCTAAAGATCAACTAAAGGAAAAACACATAGGAGGAGGTCATGTTCATCATTGCCTTAAGGGAAGATGTAGGGATCATGTTCCTCTTGCTCCCAAGTTACAGATACACCTGCAGTTGATTTAGAGATTTTGTTCGAGCTCAAGGCATGAAATCCAACTACATGTTTCATCAACAGACATAATTTTCAGCCATTATCAAATTAAATCAACTCAGTCATTATCAGAGATATAAATGCAAAAGTGTCAGATCAAATCATCAGAGAATCATCAAATTCACTATTTTTATCTAACTTGTTTGTTTCATGTGCAGATACAAGAAAAGTAATGTTGTTGTGATTTATCAAACTTCAACATGTGGGTTGAAATGTGGCTCCCACAAGGGTTGAGCCTGGCATGTTGAGTTGTCAAATAATGAACTCAATTGAGCTTATTTAAGAGGGAAATGAAATGTTAAAATTCATTATATCAACACGGTCATGGAATGATAGTGAACAGGCATACATATTAAGTTCACAAAATATCTTTGAGGCAAGACAACACCAAGTGTAAAAGACAAAGAAGAACCACAATGACAAAAAGAAAAAATACAGTGGTAATGATGAGATATTATGACAAGCATTGTATGAAGCAATATGCGTGTGAAGCAATATTATGAGTTAGTTCTTTTGCATAATGAGAAGTAAATGCCATATCAAATAAACAATGTCCTCTAAAATAATTATGCTTCTTGTGAATATTAACATGGAGGTCGTTGCTAAGTATAGAATAGAGACAAAAATACATGTACAGAAAAACAGCTTTGTTTGAATAGAACTATCAAATATTATGTATATGCAGATACAACAGGGAAGCATCATGATATTTTGTCATAGAGTTTAGAACCTTAAATAGATTACAAGGGCCGAGCATAAGCTAGATGTTTATGTAGAAGCTAGAATATAAAACAGAATTTCATTTTTCTAATGAAAGCAAATACAGTAAAGGACTTTGAGGATTTGTTTCATTTATACAGTTACTTTAGCAACCATAAACACCATTGAGAGTTTTTATGAGCTAAAGATCATTGTCATAATAGAGAATGTATCAAATGCCACTCATAAAATAACTATTGTAGCTTTTAAGCTTCCAGAAATAAACTATGTTGAGCGAGAAATGGAAGATATTCAAGATTATGCTACAAAAATTCACATATTTCTTGTTGGGAGAAGTGTAAAATAACAAAAACTAGGATAGAAGCATCAATTCCACGCAAGCATGGTCTAGCTATTGTCGGTTATGAGATGGTTTTGAACAAATTTTTGAGAATGTTTTAAAGGGAGTTCTTATAAGTTGTATGTTGCTCAAGGAAAAAAGACCATCAAAAACCCATGGCCATAAACACCCATAAAAACCCTCATGGTGGCCTTTATATGGCAGAATACATGGAAAAGTATCAATTTCTTTCAGTTTTAAAGAAGATTTACACTCTCATGGGGCTCAAATAGAGCACTTTTACATAAATAAAGGAAAAGTATGGAGCTCAAATACAAGATTTAATGATAGAAAACTTACCTTTTTTGTTTCTACAGAGAGATACATGAAAGGCCGTGGGATTTCACTCATTTTTCCTTCTCAAAAGCTAGTCATGGTAGCCAATGAAATGAAGGAATCAACAGAGAAATGAAAGCATAGAAAAAAAACATTAGAAAATGCTTTGGCCGCAACCAAACGAGTTCATTTTTGGCTTCAAATTGAAAAATAAAATCCAAATTCTTAACAAAAATCAGACTTTCCATGCATGAAACCTCCAGATCTGAAAAGAAACAACATAAAGGAAAAAATTTCCATTTGAAAAGCTCAGCCAAGGGTTTTCTAATGGTGGGGCCCTCTCAAGAGCAGCAAGGAGAAAGGAAATGTAAATGAATTGTCTATCATTCATTTTAGGGTTTTGATAACCCTAGGAAGGCTCGATAAGAGTAAAGTCTTTTTGCCTTTAGTTTTTGAAAAAAATTAATTCATATGTTTAGCCATGGCATATTTTTCTTGCCTTATAATTCCTTTTGTACACATTATAAGACTAAGTCAAAATTAGTCTTGTGTATGTGACTATCTCATAGCCTTTTGTATTTGGCTTTTATTTTTGCAATTAAAGCAAATTGTATAACTTTATTTAAGTGATAAAATATAAATCACTTTAAATAAATGTTATTTATGAAATGCAAAATAAGATCTGTTATGATGCAATTTTCAAGGAGATAGTCAAAAGGGAGTTGTTAAGAGCTTTAAAGCTTTTGCATATATCTAGGAGGTGGTTAAAGAGATTAGCCAACATGTGGAGCAAAATCAAGATTTTCCGTCACTTAATTAAGATTTCATCTTCAATTAAGAGTCCAAATGGATGGAGTTCCAATCAAGGAGCAATTTGAGGCACCTAACTCCTTGATTCTTTCAGTTACAACCCTATTTTGGAGGGGTTTTCAGTTGCATATGACCCTTGGAGTTGTTTTCAAATTGATGATTCCTTATGCATACTTGGAGGAGTTTTCTTTCAGTCACATGCCTGATTTGAGGGAGAGGATGGAATTTTGACAACACATCATGTCTTGGAGCCAAAATTCAAATTTTGAATTCTTGGAGCCTTTTGTATAAGTCTTCTTATTCTCTCATCTTTTCTCTCTAGTTCTGAGTTTGGTTCATTGTTGTTGCAGCAGCATACATACTTTGTAACTCATTCCTTATTAGTTTTGATAGATTTGTAATGCAAGAGAGTCTTGATTTTCAATAAAAGGAGCTTGTTTCCCCCTCAATTTTCTTCTAGTTTCAGTATTGTTAGTGGATGATTTGATTAAAATATTGTGTTCTCCTTTATTTTATTAGAATTCCTTCAATATTGGATGCAAGAGGTATCATGTTATAGTGTAGCTATGTGAATGTGTTTGTTATTCTGTTGCATCAGAATTGTGAAAATACCATTTTTTTTACTTTTAATGAACATCAGAAAGTTAAAACCTTTTATAGTAATCACTTTTGCAAGCATGTGTAGCTAAGTTGTGAGATAATGTAGCTTCTTTAATTGACTAGTTTTTTGTGATTTTCAATAGCATTGTCAAGTTTTACCTTTTAGTGCATCACCTGTTAGTATTAGGTTTTAATTACAAGCACCTCCTTCTTTCCCTTTTTCCCATCAGAATCACCAAGTATTTAAAGATATATTCAAAGGGAGCCAGCCCATGAATCTAGAGGTCTACCCTCACCATAGGTTACCCACATCCTGAGAGTAGTCCCATGTTGCACCAGATTTAAGAGTTTTGAACTTAGTATCAGGTGCAAATCCCTGTGACAACAATTTTTGGCACGCCCGGTGGGAAATTGAGTTTATTATTCAGTTCAAAAAGAGCTTCATTGTGTTGTTGTTTTGGTTTGAGCAACAATATTTCAGTCTTCTAGAAAGAAAATTTTCACACTTGACAACTCCAAGGCTTTGGTTTTAGCAGTTTCAATGATTAAAGCTTATGAGAAAGTATCAAACTAGAAAAAGTGCAAATCTTGTTGAGCATTATGAGCTACCATCAAGAAGTACTAGGGTAATTAAGAACGCAATAAATTAAATTTTAACTTATAGCAATCCTCTGTTTTCAAATTTTTCAATTCAAATATTAGCAAGTTCCATTGTTTCTAGTAGTTCTTCAAGAAGCACTAGTCATTCAAAAGTTACTATGGCTCATAATCCACCACTTAGGAATCAACCTTTTGTGTCATTTTACCAAGGAAGTCCCTTGGATCTTGCTCAACATAATGATATACCAGCAGCAGCCCTTAAGAGTCTGCCCTTTTTCACTGAAGAGGACCATACAACAGCCATAGAACACATTAGAGATGTGGCCTTGTTGTGTGGATTGCATCATATTACTGAGAAAAATATGTGGTAAGGCTCTTGGTAGCTTCTCTCAAGGGTAAAGCCCTCCAATTGTTCAGAGGCCTTGCTATTAATTCAATTGCAACCTGGATCAGCTAGGAGAGCACCTGAATAAGCAATTTGAAGACAAGTCAGATCATCTTTCACTAGTGGAGCAGCTCACTACCATCAAAAGAGCTCCACATGAACACTCGGTGGACTTCAATTACCACTTCAAGAAGACCTGGAATATAATTCTAGCCTCAGTAAAACCTTCAAATGATTATGCATATTTTTTTTATCTCAAATCTTTGAATAGTGATATTGCACTTTTAATACAATCTATGGGTGGGAATTCATTACCAGCAGCATTTGATATTATTATAAGGGTTAAGAATAGTTTAATTCAAGATGGAAAGTTAGCACCTAGGCCTCCAATGCCATTTTTGCTGAGGTACAACCAATTTTTCCTATTTTACCACCTACTATAGTTGTCCCTTCATTTCCAGCATTTAATAACCAAGTTGCAGCTCAAGAGAATGTTGTCTCAAATCAATCCCAAGAGTTGATAAGTATTAAGGAGAAAAATGATAATATTAAAAAAAAATTGCAAAATTTTGGTAATGAATTAGTCAGTATCAAAAAGCAGCATTACCAGCCACCTTATCAAGCTTCATACCAAGCTAATCCTCAAATTCAAAGGAGGAATTTCAATCAAAGGCCTTTTCAGCCTTATAACCTCAATGCACCTAGTTCTTCTAGGAATGTGGTACCTATTCAAAATAACATGGCGGTTGATTATGAGTGGTTTTTGTTGGATGTTGTGGTTGTGTTGCTGATATGTGGTTGTCATTGATGTCAGTACTATTGGCATTAATGTCTTAGAAGTTGTATATGTCGAGGATATTGAGAAAATTGTAATGAAATAAGTTACAAGTTGTCAGTGGTGAAGTGAAGTTAATTCTATTGGTTAGTTCAGTACATTAATGATCAAAGGTTATGGATTAAAGGGTTTCTTATTGAGTATATATAGTTTATCCATGTTAATTTTTAGAGATCCGTGTGAAGATTTGATCGAGTTATGAGTAGTTGTATTCTAATAGTCATTTTGTTGCTTTAGTTGGTGTTCTTGAATGAAGATGATGAGATTTTAGTAATTTTGGTTGTTTTGGATGCTTTTCTGGTGATTCATGATGTTTGTGGATGTTTCTAGATCATGCTTTATCTATGTTGCATGTCTTCATTGGTCGTTGTTCTCGTGATTTGAGATTTTATCTTGCATGTTCATGTTTTTCATGTTCTTGGCTAACAGGGTGTTGGAGCATGTTGTGGATCTTCGAGGAATAATTTTGAAGGTGGTTCATGTTTGAATATTTTATTTTGGGTCTTCACTATGTTGTGGCTAACCTTGGTTAATTTTCATTGAAATTCATTTAATTTTTTGGGCCAACAGTTTGCACTCATTTTATTATTTCATTGAGGTCGACATGTAGCGATGTAATTTCTTGTTGTGGATGTATATGAGTGATTGTTTTATCATTTGAAGGCATGAGTGTGAGAAGTGTGTGAGTCCTATATGTGAATAATGTTCAGATCATTCAAAGGGAGAAGCAGAGTGTGAAGAAGAGTGAGCAGAGTGTGAAGAAGTGTTTGTGTGTTTAACTGAAACTTTAATCAGGCATTAGCAGATGCTATTTTCATAGCTCAAATTCATGTGGATGTAATCCAAATCTTTTGTAAGACAATGTGTCTTATTTTGGGCAGTAATCCTTTCTGTAATTGAGCAATGAGCTCTAGGCAGTGCACTTGAATGCATGTGCATTCCCCATAATATTCTTTATACTTTTAACATGGTATAATCTTGTGGACTGACCTCCATCGTATTTTTTCCCCTAACAGGGTTTCCACGTGAAAAAATATTGGTGTTATGTGTGTTTTTGATTTGTTGTTGATTTATGCTTTCATGGTTATTGATTAGATCTGAGAATAAGGTTAATAAGTTGAATAAGTTTTGAATTTTTGTGACAACTGATTCAACCCCCCTCTCAGTTGTTTTCCCTTGTGTTTCCAACAATTGGTATCAGAGCAGGTTCCTTGGAAGAATTTTGATAGCTTTAGGTGATTCAGGATGGCAACATACAAGAAGGATAGTCTGAGAGTTGATGGAACAAATTATTCTCAATGGAAGACTCGAATGGAGTGCCATCTAAGATGCATTGGTGAACCCTATTGGAGTATTACAAGAAATAGGTATGTTATTCCTCAGAATGGTCCTACTACTACTGTTGAGATTAGGGACGTTGAGTACAATATCAGGGCTAAGGAAGCATTGTTGAGTGCTTTGACTGATTCTGAGATGACAAATGTTATGGATCTGAAGACTGCTTATGAGATCTGGAAAAAGTTGGAAACTTTGTATGAAGGTGATTCTAATGTGAAGATTGCTAAGTTACAAAGTCTAAAAGGAAAATATGAAATGTTGAGAATGGGCGATGATGAGAACATTACTACTTTCATGCAAAGAGTGAATGAACTTGTGTGTGGTATCAGATGTGCTAGTGGATAGTTGGATGAATCAGAGATTGTTGCTAAAGTGCTTAGATCATTTCCTGTTGCATACAAAGTCAAAGCTATTGCTATTGAGGAGCTCTAGACTGTAACAAATGTAACCAGAGACATATTGATTGGTAAGCTTACTGCTTTTGAGTTGACTGAATTTGGTGATGCTCTTCCTAAGATAGAATCTGCATTCAAGGCCACTACTTCTGGAAGAGATAAACAGAGATATGATCCGAGAGAAAGTTCTTCTAGAAATGTATTCAAGTATGAGGAGGAAATGAGAGATATTGAAGAAGAGGTGAGAAAGCTAGAGGAGATTGAGGCACTTATTGTCAAGAGAGAAGCTAGAGGAGAAGGTAAGTATAAAGGGAAATTACCTATTAAATGTTTTTCTTGCAATAAGATAGGCCATTTTGCATCAAGGTGTCCAGAAAGAGTCCCTAAGCCAAGACCTAACAAGCCTAGATTTCAAAGAAAGTGGTATTATGTTGTTGATGAAGGTGTGACAGATGATGAATCTGATAAAGGGAATGCAAGTGAAGATGAATGGGTATTTATTTCTATCAAGGAAAATGATCCAACCCATATTGAATTTGTTAGTTGCTCAAATGTGGAGAAATCCCTAGTTGCTCAAGTTGAAGAGAAAGATGAATGGGTGATTGAAAATGGATGCTCTCATCACATGATAGGTGATAAAGTAAATTTGTGAGCCTGGAAAAGTATGATGGTGGTGTTGTAAGATTTGGTGATGACAAAGCTGGTGCAATTTGTGGTAGAGGATCCATTTCTCTTGATTGTAAGAATAATACTGATGATGTTCTATATGTGGAAGGTTTGAAGCATAATCTCTTAAGTATCAGAAAGATGGTTGACAAGGGATACAATATTCAATTCAAGAATGGAAAGTGTAGAATATTGGGTAGTTCTTGAAATGTGAGCTTCAAGTACAAAAATAAAAGGTAATATCTTTCACTTGAATGTTGCTAGTAAAATTTGTTTGATTGCTCAAGTCGATAAAAGTTGGTTGTGGCATAGGAGAATGTGTCATGTAAAATTTGATAATATTATCAAGATAATTTCTACTTAGGCAGTGAGAGATATTTCTAAGTTGGTAAAGCCTACTAATACTATATACAAGGAATGTTAGGGAAGAAAACAAGAATATCATTTCAGAGCAAACAACATTGTTCAAAAGAAGTGTTGGAGCTTGTTCATACTGATTTGTGTGGTCCTTCTAGAGTCAGAAGTTTACAAGGAGAAAGGTACTTCATATTACTTATTGATGATTACTCTAGATTAATGTGAGTTACTTTCTTAAGGGAGAAATCTGAAGCTCTAGAAAAATTCAAGATTTTTAAGGCTATGGTTGAGACAAAGATAGGTCTGAAGATTAAATTTCTGAGATCAGATAGAGGTGGTGAATTGACTTCCGATGAGTTTAATTCTTTTTGTGAAGTGCATGGGATAAACAGACAATTATCTACCCCACAGACCCCTTAGCAAAATGGAGTTGTGGAAAGGAAGAATAGGACAATTCAAGATGCTGCTAGGAAAATGATACTGGAAGGAAATTTTCTTCATAGCTATTGGAGAGAAGCTATGAGTACTATTGTTTACATCCTCGATCGGGTACAAGTTAAAGGTGATACTGGTAAAACCCCTTTCGAGCTATGG
The DNA here is from genome assembly GCA_007258455.2 of Sequoia sempervirens. Lineage (NCBI taxonomy): Eukaryota > Viridiplantae > Streptophyta > Pinopsida > Cupressales > Cupressaceae > Sequoia > Sequoia sempervirens. Next base: position 541,038,544 of record VDFB02270651.1, on the reverse strand, counting down.
ATTGGTCATAAGCCTACTGTTAGATATTCCAAATTTTTTGTGAGTGAATGCTATATCAGAAGAGATGAATATATAGGAAATTTTGATGCTAGGATTGATGAAGGAATCTTTACTGGTTATTCTACTAAGAGTAAGGCCTACCGATGCTACAACAAGAGATTGAGGAAAGTAGTTGAAAGTGAAAATTTCAAGGTTGATGAAGACATAGCTAGACCATCCAGAACCAATGGATATGATTCAAATGATCAGAATAATAGTTCAGTCACAGGAAAGAAAGTTTAGACTCGAAATCAAGTCCAGATCATTCTGATGAATCAAGAAAATCAAGAGGAAGGAACTAGTGAAAGTGCATAAGAGAGATCACAAGAGCCATAAGTTCAAGAACATCCTAAGACTCCAAAGTATGTAATACTAAATCATTCAAAAGATCAGATTATAGGTGATAACAACAAAGGTGTTCAAACTAGGAGAAAAATTGCAGAAGAATATTGTTTGATTTCAAAGATTGAGCCTAATAGTGTGAATGAAGCATGCAAAGATGAAAATTGGGTGGAAGTAATGAAAGAAGAACTACAACAAATTGAGAAGAATAATATATGGATTCTTGTTCCTAGACCTCGGGACAAAAATGTAATTGGAACTAAATGGGTTTTTAAAAACAAGTTGAATGAGCAAGGTGAAGTTCTTAGAAACAAAGCAAGATTGGTGTGTAAAGGATATTCCCAGATGGAAGGAATTGAATTTGAAGAAACTTTTGCCCCTATTGCTAGGATTGAAGCTGTGAGACTATTTCTTGCTTATGTTGCTTACAAAAACTAAAAATTTTATCAAATGGATGTCAAGTTAGCATTTCTAAATGGAGAACTGGAAGAAGAGGTGTATGTTGAGCAACTTGGTGGATTTCAATTGACTGATCAAGGAGATATGGTTTTTTGGTTGATTAAAGCATTGTATGGACTTAAGCAAGCCCCAAGAGCATGGTATGCCAGATTGGAAAATTATTTGTTGAAGCTTGGATTCAATAAAGGTACTGTTGATAGTAATCTGTATTTCAAGATGCAGAATGAGTTTGAGATGTCTATGATTGGTGAGATGAATTATTTTTGGGATTGCAAATTACTCAATTAGATAAAGGGATCTTCATATCTCAATCCAAGTATGTGAAGGAATTGCTAAAGAAGTTTGGTATGGAATATTCAAAGCCAATTGGTACACCTATGGTGGCCGAATGCAAGTTGACACAAGATGATGATTCTCTAAAAGCAAATCAAACTAGATACAGATCGATGATTGGTGGATTTCTTTATTTGACTCAAACTAGACCTGATATCATGAATGTTGTATGCATTGCTACAAGATTTCAAGTTGATCCTAAGGAATCTCATGTAACTGTTGTGAAGAGGATTTTCATATACTTGAAGGGGATAGTTGTTTTTGGCCTATGGTATCCTAAAGATGATGATCTTACTTTGAGTGCTTTTACTAATGTTGATTGGGAAGGTGATGTGGATGACAAAAAGAGTACTAGTGGCGGTGCATTTTTCTTGGGTAAGAAGTTGATTTCATGGTTAAGTAAGAAGTGGAATGACATTTCTTTATCTACTGCAAAGGTAGAATACGTTGTTGCTAACAATTGTACTCAAGTATTATAGATGAAGCAGATGTTGAAAGATATCAGAGTTGTGTATGATAAACCCATTGCTATATTTTGTGATAATTCAAGTGCAATTAACATTTCTAAGAATCTGGTGTTGCATGCAAAGACCAAGCATATATCTATCAAGTTTCACTTTTTGAGAGAGAAGGTAAGTGAAAAGGAAGTCATATTGGAGTATGTGCCTACTAAGGAACAAATTTTAGATATCTTTACAAAGTCATTTCTTAAGGATACTTTTGAGTATCTCAAAGGGAATCTAGGGGTGATTACCCCTCCTAATCAGAACTAATATGAACTGACTTGCATCAATCCATGCATTTCATAGTCATATCTTGATCTGGATTGATGTTGAAGTGGCTGCTACTCAGGGGGAGTAGTCAGATGTTTAGATATGTGGTTCAGAGCTTGTGTGGAGAAAAGATATATTTGTCATTGATGTCAAAGGGAGAGAAGAGTTATGTGAAATACTATGAAATATCTAAGGAGAAGATTCATGTGGGGAGAAGAGTTGTGTAAAAGAGTTGAGGAGAAAAGAGTCAAAACCTAAGGGGGAGTAAGTGCTAAAGATAGTTGCATTGATGGTGTTTTTCACATCATGTGTTGCCATCAATGCCAAAGGGGGATATTGTTGGATTTTGTGGTTGTGTTGTTGATATGTGGTTGTCATTGATGTCAACACTATTGGAATCAATGTCTTAGAAGTTGTATATGTCGAGGATATTGAGAAAATTGTAATGAAATAAGTTGTAGGTTGTCAGTGGTGAAGTGAAGTTCAGTATGTTGGTTAGTTCAGTACGTTGATGATCAGAGGTTGTGGATTAAATAGTTTCTTGTCGAGTATATCTAATTTATCCATGTTAAGTTTTAGAGATCCACGTGAAGATTTGATTGAGTTATGAGCAGTTGTATTCTAACAATCATTTTGTTGCTTTACTTGGTGTTCCTAAATGAAGATGATGAGATTTTAATAAGTTCAGTTATTGCGGATTCTTCTTTGTTGATTCATGATGTTTGTGGATGTTTCTAGATTGTGCTCTATCTGTGTTGTACATTTGCATTAATCATTGTGCTCGTGATTTGATATTTTCTCTTGCATGTTCATGTTTTTCATGTTCTTGGCCGATAGGGTGTTGTAGCGTGTTGTAGATCTTCGAGGAATATTTTTTGAAGGTGGTTCATGTTTGAATATTTTATTTTGGGTCTTCACTATGTTGTGGCTGACCTTGGTTGATTTGCATTGAAATTTATTTAATGTTTTGGGCCAACAGTTTGCATTCATTTTATTATTTCATTGAGGCTGACATGTAGCGATGTAATTTCTTGTTGCAGATATATATGAGTGATTGTTTTATCATTTGAAGGCAGGAGTGTGAGAAGTGTGCGAGTCCTATGTGTGAATAATTTTTAGATCATTCAAAGGCAGAAGCAAAGCGTGAAGAAGAGTGAATAGAGTGTGAAGAAGTGTTCATGTGCTTAACTAAAACTGTAATCAAGCATTAGCAGGTGCTATTTTCTCAGTTCAAATTCTTGTGGATGTAATTCAAATCTTTTGTAAGACAATGTGTCTTCTTTTGGGCAGTAAGCCTTTATGTGATTGAATAGTGAGCTCTAGGCAGTGCACCTGAATGCATGTGCATTCCCCATATTATTCTTTATACTTTTAATAGGGTATAATCTTATGGATTGACCACCGTACCAGTTTTTCCCCTAACAGGGTTTCCACATAAAAAAATCTTGGTGTTATGTGTGTTTCTGATGTGTTGTTGATTTATGCTTTCATGGTTATTGATCAAATCTAAGAATAAGGTTAATAAATTGAATAAGTTTTGAATTTATGTGACAAGTGATTCACCCCCCCTCTCAATTGTTTTCCCTTGTGTTGCCAATAGTGTTTTCCTTGTAAGCAACCACATAACCAGTCTACGTGTTCTAATGGCATGTTGAATCAAGCTTTAATATCGTAGAACAATGTTGATTCATCACAAGAGGTTCATGAACAACAATTTGCTCATATGGGAAAGGAAATCCGGATGTTTCCTTGATGAACTGACAAGGTGAGGAGTTTTGTGGGGTGAATAATACACAAAATCAGTCAAATACTCCTATAGCAGCTAATACAAGATCTAAGAAAAGGGTTGTTGACTTAGGGTAGTAGACTGATAAGGACATAAATCAGTCATTTACAAGTTCACAAGGCCAAGGAAGGTCTTCTTCTTCATAGAATATTTAGGTTTTTCCAAAAGTACAACCTGTTGTTGTCAAAGATCAACCTAAAGCACCAATTCAATCAGCACAAGCACAAGGAGATGTTGTTCTTAAAGGATAGCAAAAGGTTAGTACTGGTAATTTCAATATTCTAGATCATATGAGGAAAATACATGTTAGTGTTTCTATGTGCGAATCTTTAGCTCTTCCTAGGCAAAAAGATTTATTACATGAAGCATTGTCAAAGTTTTCTTTAAATGAGGTGTCTAACCAACAATCCTCAAAGGTTACACTTGCAAATGATTTACAAGAGAAGAAGGAATAGCGTACCAATGTAGTTAAACCACCTCTTTTTTATGTAACTTTAATCATTGGCCAACATTTGGTACATAATTGTATGATCAACTCAGGGGCCAACAACTCTGTAATGCCCAAACAAATTGTTGATAAGTTGGGAATAGAGTATGAACAACTAGAAAAGTGGGTAGTTCAACTAGATGGTATTGTTGTTAAGACTATAGGAGTTATCAAAAAATTGAGTTTGACCTTACACACATGTCCAAACTTCTCTATACCTCAAGAAATTTATGTCATTGAGTTGCCTCCATATTTTTCCATATGTCTGTCACAAGATTTCACAGCTAAAATCAGAGGATACTTGTTTTCTAATTGATCTCATATTCTTTTTAGAACTAGGTATGGCACCAAGGTCACTATCAAATCAGAGCCTATTGCTAAAGTTCACATTGAGCCCTATAACCCAAGTGTTATCAATGCATTAGTTGTTTCTAATTGCACTCTTTTATATCATGAAGAGGTTCTTGCAGCCAATGGGACGAAGACACGGGTTGAAGATATTTCTAATGTCCTTCTAGATGAGTGGGAAGTTGAGAATTTCCATAATGTTTCAAATGAACAACATGAAGAGGTAATTTTGGGGAATTATTTGATGCATGAATCTGATTCTTTCATGCCTAATATGGTAAAAAGTGTTGAACAATAGTCCAGTCAACAAAAAAATGAGGTTTGGAAGATGTTTTTTGATGGTTCAAGGAGTAAGAATGGTGTTGGAGGAGGTTGCATGCTCATTTCTCCTAGTGGTGACAAGTATTATTCAACAGATAGATTCACATTTAGGTGCACTAATAATACAACTGAGTATGAAGCTCTTATTCATGGTCTCCAATGGGAAAAAAAGAGAGGTATTTGCTATTTACAAGTATTTGGTGATACAAAATTGATTGTTAATCAAGTAAGAGGTCTCCATACTACCAAAAATGATCTTTTTAAGTCTTATAAGCATAGAGTATGGGATCTTATTGAATATTTTCAAGCTTTTAATTTGTTGTCTATTCCCAAAACTGAGAATAATCATGCTAATAGATTAGCTGCCATAGGAGCTCAATATGATATTCCTAATGACATCAGCAATACTAGGGAATAATAGTATGTTAAAGTTCTTGTTATATCTTCTATTCCTAACTATAATGAGCATTTTCAAGTCTTTGACAATGATCAACAAATCATAAACTTCTTGAGAGAAGAGGCAGAATTCTCAAATGATAATCAGCAAAAATTCAAACATCAGTATGAAGATCAAATCATACAGCTAAAAACAAACAAATTACCCAAAGGCTTAGTGACATTGGAGTCAATCTTCAATGCTTATGATCAAGTAAGAAAGGAAAAATCCAATTTGTATATCAAGGAAGATCATTATCAAGATGTTCAAATTTTCAAGGATAAGGTTTTGAAGCTTGGCAAGATATGCACATTAGAGGAAATACATGCATTTTTTTTACTTTGTCAAGAGTTCAGTGATATCTTTGCATGGCAATATTCAAATTTGAAAGGCTTTGATCCTGGCATTTCCCAACATACTATTGAGCTTGAGCCTAATTCCAAGCCTGTAAGACAAAAACAGAGGCCACTTAACCCCAAGCTTGAGCCCCTCATGATCAAAGAATTGAATAAACTCATTGCAAGAAGCATTATATTTACAAACATACCTCTTAGGTATCTGTAACGCTCGAAAATTGATGTTCATTTAACCATACACTTTACCAAACTTAATACATTCCAAGTATAGTACAACAAAGGATGCATATGTCATGATCTTTCCATGAATACTAAAAAGATAGTTTTTGAATAAATTCTCATTCCATGTATGCAAAAGAAATAAATTTAATTAACAATAGGATCATTGCAATGATACATATATGATTGAAATTTGCATGTCATTGAGTTTCCATAAATTCACTCAAGTTTTCAATTACATGACTAACTCTTATTCAGTACATCTTTTTCAATGTTACATCAAATCTTTCTTTCCAATACATCTATTTCAATGTTACATTACTAAATTACAAATAAAATTACATTTACAAGTGGGCTTTTCAAGCCATTCCAAATAATACATGATTACATTTATAACAAATAAATCTTTGAACCTCAACCATCGTGACACCACTACTCTTCTTGCAAGTTAGGCCAAGAGTGTGATTAAGGCACCTTTTCTGCCCAACCACGAAGTACAATATTTCCCCAGGTTTCTTCCTAACTCGAAGAAATCCCCGAGCCTGCACAAGGAGCCTAGCAACCTAAAACAACAACGCAGGAGGGAACTCTCGATGCAAGCCTGATGCCTATATGCATTCCTAACATGAGAATTACATAATTCTTGCAAACAAGAGGTGGCAGAGACCTATATTCATTTAGTTCTAGGCTTTTAATTCCATCTATTTCAATGGTGCAAGTGCTTGGCCAAGCAAAAATAAAATAAATGATAGTTTTAGAAAAGATAAAAACTATCATCTCTGTGGGTCCACCTTCGGCATCTTGTCCCGAAAGTTTCTCAAAATATAGTAAATAATGCAATTCCATCTAAGTTCACTTTCCAGTTTGACACATTTCAAATTTTCAAAGAAGTTTCAACATTTTCCAAGGTTTCCACAAAGAATTGCCAAAATAGCTATATGCATACAATCAATAGATGGGGTTTACTTGTACAATTTCAAGTGAGTTTTCAATGCAAAATAAATTCAATTCCAATTCTATTAGTTTGATCACAACAAAGGATTTTGATAGTTTCAGCCAAAGAGAAAATTACTCTTTTAAGAAAAACTCTCTAATTTTGATTGTGTTTCCAATAACCTACATTTGCTATAAAGTTTCAAATTCCATTTTAAATCTAGCCTTATGTGTGTTCTCTAAGTTCAGATAAGTTATGTGATGTTTCCCACAATGCATTGATATTCAGCAATAAAGTTATTTTGATAAAGAGATGTTCACAGAAAATAACCAAATTTGTATTGAGAACAAGTTTGCTATTAAACACAGCGTTATTTGTATGAATTTATTCTATGTTTTCTGAGTTTCAACTTGAAATATAAGATTTTATCGTTCAGATTTGTTTATCTATATATATATATATACTCACATTTATAACATTTGCATATACATATATAGCATTACAGAACACTCTAGTCTTAATATACATATTGAGCTTGAATACAATACTGTGTTTTTCCTGTTTATACACAATGTCAACAAGATAAATTTATTGTAGAAAACATAAATATTTTATCAACATATATATATATATATATATATATATATATATATATATATATATATATATATATATATATATATATATATATGTATATATATCTAGCTGTGTATATATGTATAGATATATAGGTGTGGATTTATTCAAATAACAAAGGGAATTTACCCAGATTTTCAAAATACCTACACTATAATGTTGAGGTCTTCTTCTCAATGCTAGGATTCCTATATAATATCACTGACAGAGAGTGAAGCTTCAAGATTTGAAATGTAAACATGTATATCCGATAAGGTATATATATACATATATATATATATATGTGAGCATATATATATATATATATAACCATCGGAGTTATATATATATGTATATATATATATATATATATGGCAAGTAACCATTGGAGTTTATATATATATAAATGAAAAGTTCTATTTGTTACAACTTATAGTTGTAAGTTTAAGCAGCTATGAGAGAACTTTTTATAAAAAAAATAGCAGCTAGAAATGTTGCTATGTGAGGGTTGAAACAAGGTTTCCTGGCTGTGGAAGGCCGACGTGATTTTAGGTAATACCCTCCACACAAAAGTCAGGGTCTCCTCGTGGAGGGCAATCAGCTTCTCTCACAAACACCTCCACTATGGACGGGCTGGGGGTGCACCCTAATATATAATATTATTTTAAAATAAAAACATTGGTCCATGTACTAAGATTCAAAAAGGTTGGTCAAGGGAATTTTGAATTGCTACAAGTTTGATAGTATATATATACATAAGCACAATTATATATGTGTATATAATTATATGTATATATATATGCATGTGGGTATAATTATATATATATTATTTTACGTAGGTTACACCCATTCTTGAAAACTTTAAACTCATGAACCACAAAGAAATAAAGAAGAGGAAGAAAATAAACCCCAATTCAAAGAAGCAAATTCAGTAAATACTTTCAATGTACTCACAGAAAAGAGACATATTTTCCCAGATTTTCACAGCTGTTTCATACAATCCAAACAATTTGTATTCGATTCCTTCAGAAGTATTTGTATTTTTCAACAAGAGATGTGGATAAAGAGTAGAGAACCTAAAAATTACGCTTCCAGCTGGGACTGAAGATGCCCTTCAATTACTTCTTCTTTTTGCCTCTTTTCAACCTGGTTTCTCTTCGAAAGCTTCTTCTTCTTCTTCTTCTTTCCTGATGCTTTTCCAGCTCCCTATCTCTTCACTTTCTACCCAAAATTAATTCACAACTTACTATTCTAAAAGATTCAACATTTTCTTGGCTACCATTAGAGCAAAACTTGCAGAGCTTGTTTTCAAGATTATTTTCAAGAACCGTTTACTTTCACGGGAACTCACTTCCCTATTTAAAATTGCTTCCCATTTTCAATTCTCTACCCTAATCTTGAAAATGTATTTTAAAATTAATAATAATTTCCAATTTATTTGCATGTAAATCCCATTTCGAAAATATTTACTCAACAATATAAATAAATATCTTAAAACTTAATATTTAACTAATAAACTCCAAGTTTAACACAAATTAAAAGAATAGTAGCATGCATAATTATTTAAATCAAGAATCCATAATTAACTTTTAATTAACGCTTAATCCTTTATTTTACCATGCTTTATTCTATTTAATTTACTATTTATTATTTAATTTGTAAATAATTTAAAACACACTTAAATTAGACATTCCTAAATGCAGTCTATATGAAACTAAGTGTGTGTGTGTGTGTGTGATTGAGAGGTCTTCCTGGTTTGTCCTGTCAAGAAGCTAATCACCTCTCCTTAATCACACCCTTGGTCTTCGACTTCCTACAACTCAAGTGCACTCAGGCACACAACAATAATTGAATTAGTATCATATTAAAATATAAATAAAGCATTGCATTACATTAATTAAAATACTTCTACTCTATTTTGCTTTATTTTCAACATAAAACATATTCAATACCTTTCAATTTTTCATAATTCAAATAAACACTTTCATTTATTTCCACGCCAAAACATCATCATTATATTAGTCATTAATCTACCAGGCACAATAAAATGTATTAAATCCATACAAAGCCAAAGTATCTGCTAAGATTGAGACGGGATAAAGATTCCAATCTTGTTCTAGTGACAAAGAAAAATGGTGAAATCACACTTTGTGTTGATTTCTGAGACCTTAATAGAGCTTCTTTGAAAGTTACCCTTTTCCTTGTATGGAACAAATCCTTCAAGTTTTTTTAGGTTCTGAGAGGTTTTCTTTATTAGATGGCTTCTAAGGATACAATCAAATTTAGTTAAGAGGATCAATTTAAAACAACATTTACAACTAAATGGGGCACAATGGCTTACAAGAATATGCCATTTGGATTTTCTAATGCTGGGGCTACTTTTCAGAAAGCTATGTACATGGTTTTCAAAGGTTTAATGTATAAAATAGTGTTGGTTTATTTGGATGACCTAACTGTTTTTTCAAAAAATTCAAATGAACACTTCACTCACTTGAAGATGATCTTTGAAAGGTGCAGAGAATTTGGTGTATCTCTCAACCCAAAAAAGTGTGTGTTTTTTGTCCATGAAGGTAAGTTGTTGGGATGCATTGTATCCAAACATGGTACCTCCATTGATCCTGAAAGGGTAAGTGTCATCCTTTCTCTTCCTTTACCAGCACACAAGAAGGGACTGCAAAGTTTCTTGGGTAGGATCAACTTCGTTAGAAGGTTTATTCCAGATGTTGCTAAATTATTAATGCCTCTCACTTTAATGTTAAGGAAAAATGTCCCTTTCAGTTGGATCGGGACGGAAAAAGGATTTTTGAGCTTATTAAAGAAGCACTTGCAGCTACTCCTACTTTGTTAAACCCAGATTTTTCAAAGGATTTTACATTACATGCATATGGGAACATTGATAGTATAGCAGCTATGTTAGTTCAAGAGAATTATCATGGCTTAGAGTAGCCTTTAGCCTTTTTTAGTCAATGACTTAAAGATTATGAGCTTAAGTGTTCTTTTTTGTCAAAAAGTATGTACTTGTGATTAGAAGTTTAATAAAGTTTAGACACATGCTTTCTAACAATAAGATTAAGTTGTTGGTTGCTCACCCTTCAGTTAAAGAATTTTGGTTGAGTAAGGACTTGAATAGTAAAAGAGTTTGTTGGGTGACTAAATTTATGGAATATGATGTTGAGATCAAAGTTACTAAGCTAATTAGAGGCAAGGGACTATATAAGTAGCTTGTTGGTAACAGTAACAACAATACAAAAAAAGAAGAGGAGGTTGTCCTAGCTCTTCGAGATGAAGAACAAATAGCTATACCTATTTCTTCTACAGGTTGGGTGCAAGAAATGACTCATTTTTTGTTAACTGGTGAGTGCCCTCCTAGTTTGAATAAATCAAAAAGAAGGTACTATAGGCTGCAGTCTATACCTTATGTACTCTTAAATAGTTTTCTATGTAGAAAATATTTCCATGGTGTTTTAATAAGATGCATAGAGGTTGATCAAGTTGATAAAGTTTTACATGAGTTTCATGAAGGATCAGCTGAAGGACATTTCTCACCAAGAGCTACAACTCTTAAGATAATGAAAGGAGGCTACTATTGGCCTAGTTTGTTCAAGGATGCACACTCCTGGGTGAGGAAATGTAAAGAATGCCATATTTGTAGGAAAAGAAAAGTTAGCAGCCCTCCCATTGTAGCCAATTCAAGTTGAATAGCCCTTCATGAAGTGGGGTTTGTACTTCATAGGAGTCATAAATCCACCTTCAAGTGTTGGCCATAAGTGGGTGCTCACAGCCACTGATTACTTTACAAAATGGATTGAGGTTGTGGCACTTAAAGAGGCTAATGAGATAGTTGTTCTGAACTTTTATGAAGAGCTGATAACCAGGTTTGGAGTTCCTAAATCAATAGTTTAAGATAATGCACTTGCTTTCATAGGAACTAAGATATCTTATTAGGTTATTAGAAATGGTATTTTTTTGAATACTTCTTCTAACTACTATCCTTAAGGAAATGGACAAGATGAGTCCCAAATAAGAACCTCCTAAGGATCATTAAAATAACTATGGAAGGAAATCAGAAAGCTTGGCATACCAAATTAAAATTAGCCTTGTGGTTTGATAGAATTACACCGAAAAGGTCAACATGACTATCACCATACATGCTTGTGTATGGAAAAGAGGCAAGGCTTCCTATATCCCTTGAACTTCCAGCCCTTGATCTAGTCAATCAGCTTGACATGATTGAAGAAGAACCTATGACAGCAAGGTTGGCTCAATTGATTGAGCTGGAGGAGACTAGAGGTGAAGCAATGAAGAGGATTGAGCAACATCAAGCTCAAATGAAAAGGTCATTTGATAAAAAGGCATCCCCAATAATATTCGAAAAAGGTGATATAGTGTTGAAGTGGGATGAAATTAAAAGAAAACCTGGAAAGCACTCCAAGTTTGATGCATTTTGGAGTGGGCCTTACATTATTTCTGAGCGTAAATAGCATAATGCTTTCTAGTTGACTAAGTTGGATGGTGAAGTGGAGCCAACCTTGATCCTGGATGGATTCAAGACGATTGCTTAAAGAATGCATAACAATTACAATTCCAATCTCCAAATTACTAAAATGAAATCAACACCATAACATAATTAAACTAATGGAATTGAGAAAAAAAATAGAATTCAGAAAGAGACATAAGAAAGAGAACGCAAACAGCTTGATAGCGGAGTTTTTTGTAAGAACGACTACATCTTCGGGCCCCTCTCCAATGAGTAGACCGATCTAATTGAAATCTTCAAAAATTCGGCATTACATTAGTTTGCAAGCTCTTCCCTTCAAGCATGACGGAATTTCAGCATACCCTCAACATACAGGAACAGCAAAACTATCTCTCCAAGATGCTCTATCTCCAACACCTGAGTAATTCTGAATAAATTTGATAATCCCCCTAAGCCTCTAATCCCCCCCTTTTATACAAAAATTTTACTCAATTTGGTTGATAACCAAATGATTTACAAAATCCACCTTATCTCTCCATTTTTACGCAAAACCTTTAATAACTTCCTTTACATAGATAAATTAACAATAATATCCCCTTTAAAATTCCAGTTCCTACCTTATTCTTCCTGACATTTATTGCCAAACAACCTTGGATTTATTTTGTTAGGGTGGCAGATTCAATTGTTTTAGAAAAATATTAAAACCCTTAATTCCTTTGGGATCCCACCTTTATGGAAGGCCTCACAAAAGTGTGGGCCACCCTTACGTTAGTTGGCGCCCCACTTTAGGTGGTCGCCCCATGTAACATGTGTAGGTATGTTCCTCATTGATAATGTGGGTCGCCCCCATGTGTGGTTTCACATGTGGGCGCCCCCTAATGGGTGGGTTTTATCCCACTTTTTTTAGGAGTTTAGTTTTATACATTTTTTCATTTATTTTATTTTGATTTTTATATATATATATTTTTTTGAATTATTTTTTTCCCAAACTATTTGCCAAATGGAGGATTGAGGAGATGACAAGTGTCAAGGGATGATTGGCCGTGGTGCTGACTGGGCATTGACGTCATCAGGTTGACCCAAATTTTGACCATCTGTAACTTCGTCATACGGACTCCATTTTTCATGAAGCGAACTTCGTCGGAATCATGATGATGAGCACTACACAATGGTGTTGACTTTGGCCGATTTTGACAACTTTGATTTTTGCCCTTTTTTCTGGCCTGTTTTCTGAGGGTTGACTATAGGTTTGACCTTACATATTTTGAGCTTCGGGACTCCAATTGACTCCGTTCGAGTTGCATTGGAGTCAAAATTTCGCCCTCTCGCTGATGATGCCAATTCTGGAGATAAAAGAGAAACTTCAATTTTTGACGAAGATCCTTCGGATCAGTCCTCCCCACTGGAGAGCTTTTGGACCTCTGAAAGCTTGATTACTCAGAAAGTAAGTGAGGGTAAAGTTCCCTCACTTTATCAATCTCCATCCATTTTTCCTTGCTTGGATTCATCCCCTTCAGTCCCACTCTGAGGTACTCAACTGCTCCCCTTCGTGAAGTCCTAGTTTTCCTGTCTAGGATGATGTCTTCAGGCAACTCTGACATGTACTCTGGTGAAAGATCATCAACTGATGGAACCTGAATGTTAGTCTCCTCGTCCAATATCATCGGAGGTTCATACAACTTCAAGTTCTCAACATTGACAACTAAATAGATCTGCATGTATGGAGGAAGATTGAGGCGAAAAGCATTGGTTCCGATCTTTTCCAAGATCTCAAAGGGACCATACCGAATTGGCTTGAGCTTTCTTCCTTCCCCTTGCATTCTTTCCTTGCTGATATGTAACCAAACGCGGTCACCGACTTGAAAATGATGATCAATGCGATGTTTATCATGTCGAGCCTTGTATTTGGCTTGACTCTTTTCCAACTGTGCTTCCACTGCCTGATGGATGGCTTGAACTTTCTGGATGAACTTCAAAGCCTTCTCTGAATCATGGCATCCATCTTCAACATCATCTTTCCCAAAAGAAAAATCCATCGGAGTCTTAGGCACATAACCAAAACAAGTCTCAAAAGGAGACCTCTTTGTAGAAGAGTGTGTTGCATGGTTGTAAGCATGCTGCACATAGTGAAGACTCTCATCCCATAATTTGGGATGCTTGTTGCAGTAGCCTCTGAGTAGATGTACAATTGTCCTGTTTACTACCTCTATCTGTCCATCAGTCTGTGGATGGAAGGCTGTGCTCTTCTTTAGTCTGGTGTCCATGAGTCCCCACAAAGCTAACCAAAATTCCCCTAGGAATCGAGAATCTTGATCCGATACAATAGAAGTAGGTAACCAAAAATGAACCCATACAAATTGGAAGTACATTTGAGCTGTCAGTTCAGTAGTGACTTGCTTTTTACATGGCATTAAGATACACATTTTACTGAACCGATCAACTACTACATAAAGATAATCATGACCCTTCCTAGACATAGGTAAACCCCCAACAAAATCCATAGACACACTTTCCCATGGACGAGATGGAATAGGTAATGGTGTGTACAACCCTAGTTTTCTGTTACTTGGTTTACTAGTTGCACACATAATACAACCTTTAATGTATTTGGCGATAGTTTCCTGCATTTTAGGCCAATAACAATATTTTGCAACTGAGTAAGTGTTTTACTTACCCCAAAATGTCCTGCAATCAAAGAAGTGTGAGCTTCACGGATTACATGTGCTTGTTCATCTTTTGGAACACATAACTTGCCCAAATGATACAAAAGTTTATCCTGCACATAGTAATCTTTCTCTCCTATCTGTTTGCCTGTAATTAAAGCTGAATAAATATCCTTAAGGTTTTCATCATTAGCATATTGTTCCTGAAAGCTTTCATGCACTATGGAACTACCTTTAAGGATGATCAAAGTATTCATAACAGGAGGCCTAGAAAGCATATCTGCTACTTTGTTATGGGTACCTTTCTTGTACTTAATTACTAAGTGAAACTGTTGCAAAAATCCCATCCATCTAAAATGCCTACTTTGCTGCAGTTTAGACTGTGATTGCAAGTATTGTAGTGGTTGGTGATCAGTGTGGATTATAGTTTCTTTCCCCATTATGTAATGTTTCCATTTCTTAACACTCTAAACTAATGCATAAAGTTCTTTATCATAAGTAGGATAGTTACTTATTGCTCCTGAAAAGGTTTCAGAGTGGTAGCAAACTGGTTTACCTCCTTGCATAAGAACAACTCCCATGGCAAACCCGCTTGCATCAGTCTCGATCTCAAATGACTGGTGTAGATCTGGTAAAGCCAAAACTGGTGCAGTGCTTAACTTTTCCTTCAAACTGTTGAAGGCCTTTTGTTGTGGACCTCCCCACTGAAAAGTTGTCTTCGTACTTGTCAATGCGTGCAATGATGATGCAATGTAGGAGAAGTTTGCAATGAACTTTCTCCAGTACTGGACTGCACCTAAGAAACTTCTGACTTCTGTTACAGTACTTGGCTTAGGCCAGTTTACAATAGCTTCGACCTTCGCAGGGTCTACTTTCAATTGACCATTCCCTACGACATAGCCTAAGTACACTAGAGATGTCTTTGAAAATTCACATTTAGATATCTTTACATAAAGTTTTTCTTTTCTTAAAACATCAAAAAATTTCTTTACATGACTTACATGATCATCCCAAGACTTGCTAAATATAAGAATATCATCTAGATAGACAATGACAAAATCATCAATGAAGGGACGAAAGACATCGTTCATGACTCGCATGAACGTTGCAGGCGCATTACAAAGCCCAAAGGGCTTAACCAACCATCCACAAAGTCCCTGTTTTGTCTTGAAAGCAGTTTTCCAAATGTCATCTTCTGCAATTCTAATCTGATGATAACCACTTCGCAAATCTAATTTAGTGAAATAAACTGCATGTTTCAACTGATCAAGTAAATCATCAATTCTTGGAAGAGGGTACCTATTTTTTACCATTATCTTGTTCAGGGCGCGGTAGTCAATGCACATTCTCCAAGATCCATCTTTCTTTGGAACCAACACAATTGGAGAACCACAAGGAGATGTACTAGGATGGATAACTCCTTTCTCCACTAACTCCTGAACCTGTTTCTTGATTTCCTCGTTCTGCATAATGGACAAATGGTATAAGCCGATATTAGGCAATGGCACATCCTGCTGCAGCTGAATTTCATGTTGTATTTCCCTCTTGGGTGGCAACCCCTTTGGTTCCTGAAACAAGTCATCATAAGCGGAAACAATTTTGACCATTTCAACCTTATGTTTTGGGTCACACCCCTTAAATGCCTCAGAGCTATCTTCTTCTTTGGCTTTTACAAGCATTAACACAAAGTTCTTACTAGAGTTGACTAACCTTTTCATTTGACCAACATTAACTAGTGTGAGATTAGTCTTGACCTTGTGTGCACGTATAATGTATTCTACCCCATCTTTAAAAAGATGATACTTGTTCTCCCCCCTATAAAAGATTGCCTTTCTATCAAACAGATAAGGACTCCCTAATACAAGCCCACAAATATCTAGAGGTACAACATCTACTTCTACTTCATCAATGAAATTAGCAGTGATGGCAAAATGCAATTTGCACTATTTTGTCACGTGCAACTGTGCATCATTACATACCCATCCAAGTGGATAGGGCTTAGGATGAGGAGTAGTAGTTAGATTCAATTTCTTAACAACCTCTTCAGAAATCAAGTTGACTTGAGAGCCTGAATCAAATAGTGTATCAATCTTTGTGTGTTTAGTTACCACACGAATGTGGAACGGTTCATTCCGTTGTTTATCAACTTTAGGAGTGGATACTTTACTTCCATTACTTGTACTTGCATTAGAAATACTTGCATCAGAAGAGAGAATTATACTTTTCCCTTTACCTTAGATCCCGGCAGCAACGATCTTTGTCTCATCTCCGGAATCAGATCCAAGATCCTATTGAATGATAGCAGTAGTAGTCTTTTGTTTTCCTTTATTGCCTCCAAATATTTTTGGCCTTGCTTTCAGATGCAATTTCCAGCACCTCGATTCATCATGCCCCTCTTTCTTGCAATGCGAGCATGTGGGTTTTTCACCCTCTTTCTTCGCCGTAGCTGTCTTCTTTCCTTTACCTTTATCTTTTCTTTATCTTTACCCTTAGACTTTCCATCAGACTTAGATGGATTTTTATCAAACTTATCAATGAATGATCCCTTACCTCTAGACTCTAAGTGGGTAGCTTGGACACAAACTTTGTCAAGGTTATTGGGATTCAAAACCAAAATTGAATGTCTAAGGTAGGAATGAAGACCTCCTATATACTTCAACAAAGTATCCTGGGTGTACAATGGAACATTTAATGCAATAGCCCTTTTACGAAATTCATGAGTGTACTCCTGAACGGACTGACCTTTCCCTTGCCTAAACATCTGCCAATTCATCATTAGCTGTTGCATGTAGCCTAAGGGATAGAATTGCTTTTTAAGAGCACTTACAAATTCTGTCCAGGACAAGTTGACTTTACCATGTTGGGAGATTTCTGCTCTAGTCCTACTCTCCCACCAAGTTAGAGCTATACCCCCTAACCGAAGAGTAGCAAGTTGGATCCTATCAACATCATCTACGAGGTTTTGGACTCTACAATAGACTTCAACCTGCTGAATCCAATCATCTAGTTTTTTAGCATTTAATTCACCACAGTATTTTGGTAAGTCAAATTTTACATCCAACTTAATTTTGGGCTTATGTGCACCCTTAAAAGGATTAAAAGGCATAGAATGAGTAGAAGAAGGAGAAGAAGGAGAAGACAGAGAAGAGGGAGGAGAAGGAGAAGATGGAGGTGTCTTCGGAGGCTCGGGATCATCTCCTGATTTCTTTCCTTTGTCTACACGAGCTTCATGTCTCTGCCTCCTTTCTTGCCTCTCCTGGAATAAGACTTCGACCATGGCCTTCATGTCGAGAAAAGCCTTCTGAAATTCCTTCTCACCAAGCTCAGAACTTTGTCCATCATTTGGATCTGCCATCTGTGTTCGTGAATGAGCTCTTCGTCTTCCAATCTTTGGATTATACTCTTCAAACTTGCCCTTGCCTTGTTGAAGCTGGGAGCGTGTAAGCATTCGAATCTGCAATACTTAGTCAAAACACAGCTCTGATACCAATTTGATCCGATTTAGGATCTAAGACGATTGCTTAAAGAATGCATAACAATTACAATTCCAATCTCCAAATTACTAAAATGAAATCAACACCATAACATAATTAAACTAATGGAATTGAGAAAAAGACAGAATTCAGAAGGAGACAAGAAAGAGAAAATGCAAACAGCTTGATAACGAGTTCGTCGTAAAAATGACTACGTTTCCGGGTCCCTCTCCAAAGAGTAGACCGATCCGATTGATATCTTCAAAAATTCAGCATTACAATAGCTGGCAAGCTCTTCCCTTCAAGCACGACAGAATTCTAGCATTCTCCTGACGTACATGAACAGCAAATTATCTCCCAAAACGCTCTAAGTCTCCAACACTTGAGGAATTCTCAAATTGCCCCTCTAAGCCTCTAATCTCCCCTTTTTATACAAAAAAATTACTCAATTTGGTTAACAACCAAATGATTTACAAAATCCACCTTATCTCTCCATTTTTACATAAAATCTTAATGATCTCCTTTACATAGATAAATTAACAATAATATCCCCCTTTAAAAATTCCAAGCCCCTAATTTTATTCTTTCCGAGCATTTGTTGTTACAAAATAAATCTTTATTTTGTTGGAGTGGCAGATTCAATTGTTTTAGGAAAAATATTAAAAAACCCCTTAATTTTGGGGATTCCACCTTTATGGAGGGCTCCCCACAAAGTGTGGGCCACCCCCATGTTAGTTGGCGCCCCCACTTTAGGTGGGTCGCCCCCCATAACATGGGTGGCGTTCCCACATAATGTGGGTCGACCCCCATGTGTGGGTGGCTTCCCACATAAAGTGGGCGCCCCCCTTAATGGGTGGGTTTTATCCCACTTTTTTAGGAGTTTAGTTTTATACATTTTTTCATTTATTTTATTTTGATTTTTATATATTTTTGTTGAATTATTTTTTTTTCCCAAACTATTTGCCAAATGGAGGATTGAGGAGATGACAAGTGTCAAGGGCTGATTGGCCGTGGTGCTGACTGGGCATTGACGTCATCAGGTTGACCTAGATTTTGACCATCTATAACTTCGTCATACGGATTCCATTTTTCATGAAACGAACTTCGTCGAAATCGTGATGATGAGCACTACACAATGGTGTTGACTTTGGCCAATTTTGACAACTTTGATTTTTGCCCTTTTTTCTGGCCTGTTTTTTGAGGGTTGACCATAGGTTTGACCTTACATATTTTGAACTTCGGGACTCCAATTGACTCCGTTAGAGTTGTGTTGGAGTCAAGATTTCTCCCTCTCGCTGATGATGTTGATTTTGAAGATAAAAGAGAAACTTCAATTTTTGACGAAGATCCTCCAGATCACCCAGTGAATTGGATTCACCTCATGCATAGATTTTGAGGTATGATCTGAATTTGTACATATTTGAGTAGACTATAGGTGTTCAAATAAGTGCTACTGCACATAGATTAGTTGTATCTTTTGTTTTCCCTAAGTGTTTTTTTTTCACAATTGGTTAGTTTGCTTTGAGTTTTGTTGGGGGGAAATAAGGAAAAACTTTGTTGTTATTCATTATAGTTCAATCAAGTAGACATCTATCATTCATAACATAGAATGGAGAATTCAATGCCATGAATAACACATGTTTAATCAATGGAACTATAATCAATTGAAGCAATGTTACAAACAATTACAATAGTGTGAATGAGCTCTGTACTAAATTTTTGAGTCATAAAAAAGGAAGAAATGGACTCCATACCCAATGGATAGGCAAGGCAACTGGCCTTATTTGTTTAGCAAGCAAGCACCCCTAAAAGGTCGCTAGAAATGTTACTAATTTTTAGCTTCCCGCTTAAATTAGTGAAGTTTTAACGAGCAATTGTTTCATGGGGTATAAAAAAATTTGATGCGTAGACCATCCAATGAACATTTTCTTTCTGAATGAAGGGTTTTCTAAGAATTGATTTATTGGAATTATGCAATAGTAATAGTGGAACTGTTAAACAATCCAGAAAAAGAAACAAACAGACTTCATTTAGAAATACAAACATTTAGAGGATGTTATGTGAAGCTGAACTATTCTATGCAGTTTATGTTATTGTTGCTTATCATAAAAGAATTGCAGTTTTGGAGCAAGATATGTAGAAATTATCATTCATCTTGATTACAAAACATGTGCTTCGAACAATTTTATTTAGTTATTTCATATTGTGTAATTGAAAACAATTTCAACTGAATATACAAGTCATTCCATATTATGAAATAGTTGAATTATTAAAAGCAATGTTTCTGTAATCCCACACAAGCCATGGGAATGACTAGGTTGATTTAATTTGACAATGAATGTAAACATGCGTTTTAAGATCAACTAAAGGAAAAACACATAGGAGGAGGTCAGGTTCGTCATTGCCTTAAGGGCTAATGTAGGGTTGACTCTTTAATCTTCAACTTAATCTTCAGTATCTTCAGTTCCTCTTGCTCCCAAGTTCCAGACACACCTGCAGTTGATTTAGAGATTTTTTTAGAGCTCAAGGCATGAAATACAGCTACATGTTTCATCAAAAAACATATAATTTTTAGCTATTGTCAAATTAAATCAACTTAATCATTGTCAGAGATATAAATGCAAAAGTGCCAGATCAAATCGTGAGAGAATCATCAAAATCACTATTTTTTTAAAAATTGTTTGCTTCATGTGCAAATACAAGAAAAGTAATGTTGTTGTTGTGATTTATCAAACTACAACATGTGGGTTGAAATGTGGCTCCCACAAGAGTTGAGCCCAACATGTTGAGTTGTCAAATAATGAGCTCAATTGAGCTTATTTAAGAGGGAAATGCAATGTTAAAAATCATTATATCAACACGGCCATGGAATGATAGTGAACAGGCATACATATTAAGTTCACAAAATATCTTTAAGGAAAGACAACACCAAGTGTATAAGACAAAGAAGAACCACAGTGACAGAAAAGAAAAAATACAGTGGTAGTGATGAGATATTATCACAAACATTGTATGAAGCAATATGTGTGTGAAGCAATATTATGAGTTAGTTCTTTCGCATAATGAGAAGTAAATGCCATATCAAATAAACAATGTCCTCTAAAATAATTATGCTTCCTGTGAATATTAAAACAGAGGTCATTGCTAAGTACAAAATAGAGACATAAATACATTATGTACAGAAAAGCAGCTTTGTTTGAACAAAACTATCAAATATTACATATATACAGATACAACAGGGAAGCATCATGATATTTTGTCACAGAGTTTAGAGCCTTATACATATTACAAGGGACGAGCATAAGCTAGATGTTTATGTAGAAGCTAGAATATAAAAGAGAATTTCATTTTTCTAATGAAAGAAAATACAGTAAAGGACTTTGAGGATTTGTTTCATTTATACAATTACTTTAGCAACCATAAACACCATTGAGAGTTTTTATGAGCTAAAGAAGATCCTTGTCATAATAGAGAATGTATCAAATGCCACTCATAAAATAACTATTGTAGCTTTTAAGCTTCCAAAAATAAAATCTGTTGAGTGAGAAATGGAAGAGATTCAAGATTATGCTACAAAAATTCACATATTTCTTGTTGGGAGAAGTGTAACAACAACAAAAACTAGGATAGAAGCGTCAATTCCACGCAAGCATGGTCTAGCTATTGCTGGTTATGAGAGGGTTTTGAACAAATTTTTAAGAATTTTTTGCAGGCAATTCTTATAAGTTGTATGTTGCTCAAGGCAAAAATACCATTAAAAACCCATGGCCATAAACACTCACAAAAACCCTCATGGCGGCCTTTATATGGCAGAATACACATAAAAGTATCAATTTCTTTCAGTTTAAAAGAATATTTACACTCTCATGGGGCTCGAATAGAGGAATTTTGCAAAAATAAAGAAAAAGTATGGAGCTCAAATACAAGATTTAATGGTAGAAAACTTACCTTCTTTGTTTCTACAGAAAGATACATGAAAGGCCATGGGATTTCACTCATTTTTCCTTCTCAAAAGCTAGTCATGGCAGCCAATGAAATGAAAGAATCAATAGAGAAATGAAAGTACAGAAAAAAAAAAAAAATATCGTGAAAATGTTTGGTCACTACTAAATGAGTCTATTTTTCACTCAAACTAAAAATAAAAGCAAAATTCTAATAAAATCAGACTCTACCCATGCATGAACCTCCAATCTACATAAAACATATAAAGAAGACAAACATCTAAAAGCTCGGTCTGGTTTTCTATGTAGCTCTAAGAGCAATAAATAAGAAGAATGAAATGAAAATGAATTATCTATCATTCATTTTAGGCTTGACAACTTAGAAGGCTTTATAAGAGTAAATATTATTTTAGTTTTTGAAAAAAATTAATTCATATGTTTAGTCGTGGCATATTTTTCTTGCCTTATAATTAGTTTGTACACTTTATAAGACTAAGTCAAAGTTAGTCTTGTGTATGTGACAATCTCATAGCCTTTTGTATTTGGCTTTTATTTTTGCATTTTAAAAAAATTGTATAACTTTATTTAAGTGATAAAATATAAATCACTTTAAATAAATGTTATTTATGAAATGCAAAATAAGATCCCTTATGATGTAATTTTCAAGGAGATAGTCAAAAGGGAGTTGTTAAGAGCTTTAAAGCTTTTGCATATATCTAGGAGGTGGTTAAAGAGATTAGCCAACATGTGGAGAAAAATCAAGATTTTTCATCACTTAATTGAGAGTTCATCTTCAATTAAGAGTCCAAATGGATGGAATTCCAATCAAGGAGAAATTGGAGGCACCTAACTCCTTGTTTCTTTCAGTTACAACCCTATTTTGGAGGGTTTTTCAGTTACATATGACCCTTGTAGTTGTTTTCAAATTGACAATTCCTTATGCATACTTGGAGGAGTTTTCTTTCAATCACATGCCTGATTTGAGGGAGAGGATGGAATTTTGACAACATGTCATGTATTGGAGCCAAAGTTCAAATTTTGAATTCTTGGAGCCTTTTGTATAAGTCTTCTTCTTCTCTCATCTTTTCTCTCTAGTTCTGAGTTTGGTTCATTGTTGTTGCAGTAGCATACATACTTTTTAACTCATTCCTTATGAGTTTTGACACATTTGTAATGCAAGAGAGTCCTAATTTTCAATAAAAGAAGCTCGTTTTCTCCTTAATTTTCTTTTGGTTTCAGTATTGTTAGTGGATGATTTGATTAAAATACTGTGTTCTTTATTTTATCATAATTCCTTCACTATTGGATGCAAGAGGTATCATGTTATAGTGTAGGTATGTGAATGTGTTTGTTATTATGTTGCATCAGAATTGTGAAACACCATTGTTTTCCTTTTAATGAACATCAAAAAGCTAAAACCTTTCATAAGAATCACTTTTGCAAGCATGTGTAGCTGAGTTATGAGATAATGTAGCTCTTCGAATCGACGTTATTTTGATTTCAACGATTATTACAAGTTTTACCTTTTGGTGCATCACCTATTAGTATTAGGTTTTAATTACAAGCACCTCCTTCTTTCCCTTTTCCCATCAGAATCACTAGTATTTAAAGATATATTCAAAGGGAGCCAACCCATGAGTCTAGAGGTCTAC
>VDFB02270651.1:540835240-541014790 GCA_007258455.2 Sequoia sempervirens | reverse complement strand
CAAAAGCTCACTAGCCAATGGAGGAGAATACAGACTTGGAAAGGTCACCATAGCCTCAACTGTGATGAAAGGAGGTCTCACAAGACTCCACACCCACGCTGTTATGGCTTGCTTCACACTTGCTATGTGGAGTTGATGAAGTATTGCTACTGCAATGGAGTGTTGAAGTGTTGCTTGAGAGTGAGGTGAATGCTAGAGAGTGAAATGAAATGCTTAGAAGATGTAAAGAGATGGATTGAATGAAGAATGGATGAATTTTAAGGAAGAATGAGAAAGAATAAGGCATTTTTGGGTTGGTTGGTCGAAGAGGGACATTACAATTCATCCCCAGTCGAGAGTGTAACGCCTCTACCAACTTTAGATGCAAGAATCTATTAGGGATGATAGTGCACTACGTGCATGTTCCCAAAAAATATTCTCCCACTGACACTACAAACATATTCCAAATGGAAGGAAGGAAGTTAGGGGATGTGGAATTTTTCCTTTGGATTTGATTTTCTAAGGTGCGAGTGTGTAAAAGGGGAATTTGTGTAAGGGATGCAAATTTGCTCCTATACATTTTTCCCCCACTTTAGTGAGCACGAGACTGATGAGTGTTTTGGTAAAGTAGATCGAAGAGTTAGTAGGGTTAGAAATGTATTCCTGAACCATCAAGGAAGCAGATCACGACCTGGAAAGCTTGAAAGCATAGGGCAAGAAAAAGACTCCATAGACATGCTTCCTAAGGAGTTTCAAACAAAAGACTCCATAGCCCCGCAGAACTATGAAGCTGCATAAGGTACACTGAAGGCCCTCAAACCAACGATGGAAAAATATCGGAAGATGAAAGCATCTTACATGCCCTTAGACCTACAAGGAGGAATCCCCCAAGATCTCTCACATGAAGGAAGCCCCGTGAAGAATGCACCTTGCAGGCCCACAAAACTGCAACAAGGTATCCCCCAAGATCTCTCAGATGAAGGAAACCCAAATGAAAGTGCATAATAGGTCCGTAGACCTGCAAGGAGGCATCCCCCAAGATCTCTTTCATGGAGGAAACCCAAAGGAGGAGACTCCGTAGAGTCAAATTGGAAAGTGTCTTTATAGGCGTACTTACAAAGTGACATGTTTACCCGCAGATAAAGCATGTCTGAGAACAAAGCGACCATGCAAGT
The DNA here is from genome assembly GCA_007258455.2 of Sequoia sempervirens. Classification (NCBI taxonomy): domain Eukaryota; kingdom Viridiplantae; phylum Streptophyta; class Pinopsida; order Cupressales; family Cupressaceae; genus Sequoia; species Sequoia sempervirens. Next base: position 541,013,636 of record VDFB02270651.1, on the reverse strand, counting down.
GATCAAGTAGACAGTCATGTAGATCGTAAAAAAATTGAAAGCTTTCAAAGGGGTCCCTCAGGAACTTGATGTGAAAAGAGGGTCCACTGAAGGGATGCGTTGTTTCAAAGTGCTAAAGAGACTTTTTTTATCAAATCGATTCATCATCAAGGAATCCTTTCGAAAGATGTTCACTTCATCAAGGAATTCGAAAGGAAGAAAATTCCCCCTCATGAGGGGAAGGCCAAAGCTGCTTCCACCTTGAAGGAAATTTCTCAAGTTCTTTCTTTGTGAACCCATGATGAAGGAAACACGTTTCGTTAGGGGTCCTAGTTGTGAATGCGGTTTTGAAAAGGAAATGTTCGTGAGGATTTTTGAGAAAAGATTCATTTGTGATGAATGCATTTTTTGAAAATAAAAACATCATAGAAATAACATTGTCACACATGAGAGGGACAACCCAAGCAAAGAAGAGAAAAATAAAGGAAAAGAGTGAAAAAGAAATAAACATAAACAAAGGGCACATGGGTGATCCAATATTTTGGGGTTAGAACTACTCATAAATATATATGTATAATAATAGTATATAAATGAACTGCCATCAACCCCTTGCTATATCAAACCATGTGAAGAATGTTCGAGAAGAAAAAGTAAAATAAAAAAATTGGGTCAACATGGAAGGGAAGCCTAAATGCCCCTAACACTTTGCATCTTCCCTAATTTTTCAAGAATCAAACACAAACATGGAAGAATGATGATACACATAGAAGAAGGTTTACGAAACAAAATCACTCCTATACCTAAGCAACAACAAGGGTGACAAGGGTCATCTAGGAACACATAGCACAAGTACAGGGGAACACATCACAACACACACTTCTATTCTAAAGATAAAGAAGAGGCCTTCCCCTAACACTCATCGACCAAGAGGTCATTCACTTCCCACTCTAGATCATCATAAGGGGAAGGAGGATGAGCCTGGAATGGTGGAATATTAAGGGGAGGAGATTCCAACCCTCCCGCAACAAGGGCTGAGGAAGAAGGCCCTGCAAGGTATCCTCCACTAGGCTCTTGTGGAGCTATGGTCAGCGATTTTTCGAAGATCGCTGACAAGGCTGAAACTGTGTCTAGAGAGTTGAACATGCACTTTATTGGAGTGCCATGTCGTACCTCAAAGGATAGAGAGGACTACATCCAAGATTCACTGCTTGGCTCACCAAGTGACTCGGGAGCGATGACAAACTCAAGGGAAGTCAAGACTTGTTTTGTTACCAAGATAGAAAAAGCTATCGCAGGACCACCTTTCAAAGAAGGTGGGCTCCTCTTATGTCCTCCATTGCTGGAAGGGCCACCCTCTACCTTCTACTTCGTCAGGGGATGTGAACTCCCCACAAATGAGGCAAGAGGCATGGAGGAAGAGGAGGAGGAGAAAACTGTGACAAACACCATCGAGGTGTTCAATATATCCATGGGTTTTGGGAAAGGCGGGATGTCTAGAAGGGACATCAACAAGGGTGGATCAACGGAAGGAGCGATGAACACCTGCAACTTTTTAGGGTCATACACACTAACAATAGGAGCCAAAAGTAATACAAATCTTGGTTGAATGGAAGTAGAGGGGAGGAGAGAGGAGGACATAGAAAGAGACCTTGACACAGGAATAGTCATCTCCTCTTCCTTCTTTTCTAGAGTGGCCTGCTCAACTGTGAGAGCCTTTCACCTGTGCTTACGCTCATGCATAAGATGGTTTATACGACTCTTCAAGCAAGAGGCCGAGAGCTGTGAAGGAATGGAAGGATCCTGCTTAGCCATGGGAGTGTCCATTATAGGTGTTGGCAGAGGGATAGGCTCCTAAACATGAGGAGGAGGAGTAGGTTAAGAAACAATGGGGGGAGTCGGCTCTAGTGTCTTGGCAGTGGGCCTCTTCCTGTTTATTGCATTTGGAGTAGAAGTGGTGGGAGGCCGTGAAGGTTGGGACATAGAGGATTCCCCATGGGGATCTTTTCTCCTGCCATACCAAACAGGCCTAGGCTTCGTGGGAAAGACATGAAGCTCGCACACAGGATGCTTGGGCTTTTGCCAAGCGAGCACCATAGGATTCTTTCAAAAGCATAAAACATAATATAATGGCACCATAATAGGGCGAGAGGAAGCATCAGGCTAAAAAATGAGAGAAGAAGAGGAGCCTTGAGAGCACTTCCCTTCTTTCCTTCGAGACATGGTGGCATCGCTGTCAACTTTTAAAAAATACCTATGTGAAACTACATAGAGTGATGAAGGGTACCTCACTTTAGGAATTAAGCACCATATCTTGTACTTTTGATAAGTTCGGTACAATAGGTCCTTCCTAGGCAGGAGAGGACAAACGGGTGCCAGCTAAAAGTAATCTAAGGACTAACTACCATGCTCAGCTGGTGGTCTATAGCCAATTTTGTGGATCACATGTACGAAACCCTCATGCATGAACTTCAAACACTTATGCACAACCAAGGGAATTGTGTTCATAGCTACTAGACAGGGGATACCCAACTTCACTTTGAAGAGTTCAGACCCCGAGATTATATCAAATAAAAGGTTTACAATTTTAGGTCCAACAAGAACTGATAAAAAAATACTACCAAAAGGGGGTATGGAAAGTCCGTTGTGCATACAAATAGTGCTCATAGGTGCATCATACCCATCTTTATGCAAAAATTTAATTAACATGATCTCCTCAGTTATAATGTTCACCTGAGATTTCGAGTCAACAAGAAAGCCTACTACAATGTTTCTGTTGATTCACGCAGAGATATAGAGAGGAGACGATTCCCTATTAAAACCCATTGGCAGGTCCTGCGAGGTGAAGGTTATACCTGGACTACTACTTGCAAGCTGCACAAAGGGGATAGGTTGATGTAGAAAAGAGGCCATCACACACCCTAAACGACACTTTCATAAAGCCCCCAAAAGGTTGTAAAATAGGATAGTGACCCGATTGAGGTTTCATTACGTAACACTTACAGAACCTTCCAACTATGCCTACTAGGGTTCGTAGGTTGGGTTGCAAGGTGAAAGGCCCCACAATGATCCTAGAACATAAGGAAAGGAGCTTTCAGTACTATAAGATGAAACCAAAATGGTTCACATCGAGTTCACAAAAAATGTAAGAGAGGGGGATCAACCACGTCAAGGCTCCAGGTCATGGAGAGTCGAGAGCAGAGGGCTGCCCTAACTTACCTAACTCTAAAGGGGTGTTTCAAATAGGGATCAAGAATGATGGACTATAGAGTACATCAATCACCCTTCAGACCCAAAATCCAAGTTTGGGCTAGGTGAGCTAGTTTTTAGAGTCAATACTGTACCTTAGACAACTCTTTGTCTGAGGACGACAACACAGTTCTTGGATGACAATGTGGCGTGTTGGCATCTGTATGGCCAAAGGACATAAAGTAAAATATGATCTAGCAAAAAATAAACTAACAACCTAGCTAGTTATTCTTAAACGAACGAAATATAACAATAAAGTACAAAAAGTACAAACGAAGATGATAGAGTAGTTATATGAAAGCAAGAGTGATGAAAATGATCTCACAAAGGCACCAATTTTCTAGCTAGCTCCAAATGCATGTTCACCTACTCACAAGAAAGAGGGGAAAATGTTGGGGCTTTATATGGGTTTGCCTCAGTCAAACTCCCATTTTGGTGTTTCCACCTCCAAAGATAGCCAAAATAACAATGAGATAGATATATGTGATAAATAAGTAAAGAAAGTAGAGAGTACAATAAACACTACAAAATAGTAAAATGCTACTCAACCAAATCATAAAGGAGAGGAGTGAAACATTACCACCTCCACCCAAAATCTTACTAGCCAATGGAGGAGAATGCGGACATGGAAAGTTCACCACAACCTCAACTATGATGAAAGGAGGTCTTGCAAGACTTCAAGCCCATAGTGTTATGGCTTGCTTCACACTTGCTATGTGGAGTTGGTGGAGTGCTGTTGGTGCAATGGAGTGTTGAAGTGCTACTTGAGAGTGAGCTGAATGCTAGAGGGTGAAATTAAGTGCTTAGAAGATGTAAAGAGATGGATTGAATGAAGAGTAGATGAATTTTAAGGAAGGAGAAAGAATAAGGAATTTTCAGGACAGTTGGTCGAAGAGGGACGTTACAATTCCTCCCCAATCGAGAGTGTAACGCCTCTTCCAACTTTAGACGTAGGAATCCATCCAAGACAACAGTGTGCCACGCGGATGTTAGTGTGTCGTGCGTGAGTCCCTGACAAATATTCTCCCACTGACACTATAGACAGATGACAAATGGAAGGGAGACAACCGAGTGATGTGGAATTTCACCTTCATATTTGATTTTCTAAGGTGAGGGTGTGTAAAAGGGGAATTTGCATAAGGGGTGAAAATTCGCTCCTATACAATATGTTGTAGTTACAAGTGGCTTGTTAGACATACATTAAATGTGGAAGCAATATACACAAGGAAAGTGAATTGTTTCAAAAAAATGCCTCAAAGAAACGTGATATTTCATTTTATAGTTTAACCACGATACCACACCATTTTCACATGATCCTTGTAGTGATGTGGAAGTTTACCTCTACACTACATTGTTATTGCTCGACCTTCATGGTAATGTGGGATGTTATTGCTACACCACATTGTTATTGCTCAACTTTCATGGTAATGTGGGATGTTGCTGCTACATCGCACCATGTCTTCTTGGCTCTTGTGGGGATGCATGAGAACTATTTGATTTACCCCCATACCACACATTTATTGCTCAACCTTTGTGGTAATGCGAGATGTTACTGCTACACCGCACTGTGTCTTCTTGACTCTTGTGGTATGCAGGTATTATGAAACTTGTCACAACAGTCTTATGAAACTTGTTATGACCATCTATTACCTTGATACAATAGTCTTATGAAACTTGTCATATTTATGGGCACCTTTTAAATTATGTTCAAGTGTATAAGGAAACTCTCCTATAGGGATGACAGTCCCAAGAAACATGGAAATGGTTAAACCGATAAATAGTTAATTAGAAACCATGAATTTTCAATGCATAATGGAGAATATATAGAGTTAAGTCAGTGAGAAAACATCCTTGGAGAATTTTCATCAAAATTATGACAATCTAAGAGTTCATAGTAGAAAATCATATACCCTCAAAGACGTAACAGTCATAATAGACCTAGTGATAGCTTTCAGAGTCATAAGAATAAATTCATAAGAGAATAGATGCAAGAGCATGAAAAGACACTGAGATGGAAGGGCAGTTGGTAGAGTTGATAAGACCTATAGTGAGAAGGTAGGGAGAGCAAAGTAATTTACAGTCAAGAGCATCATGGCAGTTTCTTAGGTGACTATATTTGGGAAAGGAGAGAACTTAGTGACAACATTACCATCAAAACAATAAGGATACTCAAAACCATACCAAATCCTAGGGCCTTTTTCATCACCTTGTAGAGATCTCAAACATGCATGAAAATATTTCATAGAGACTAGAATCATCTCTATTTTTGATGATCACAAAAAGTAACAAAAATTTAGATTTACAAGTGATGAAAAGAAGTACATGGAAAGCATATTATGCTGAATTTATTTAAAAAAAAAAACTTAACCATTAACTATCCAATACAATTTAACAAAATACAAATATACAATGAAATATTATGATTAACAAATTGATAATTTTAATGGTTATCTTAAGTTAGACAAAAAAAATTTGTGCAAGTGAAAAATAACACCCTTAGATTATTCTGAACAAATAACATTTTCATTTACATCATTTTCAAGCAACGGTTTTTTAGATCCGTCCAGCTGTACAAAAATCAAATCAAATATGCAATGATCTCAAAGATTTGAAGGTTTAAAAGTTTGATATTTTAAGATCTATTCTTGGATGTATCCTGCAAACTTCATCATAGAAGGATGGGTCATCACCTCATTTAGACTTGGATGTGGAACTTCCTTTACTGTTTCCATAGAATCCAAAATAGGCCTAACAAATGCTAGAAGAAATAACCTTGTAAACAGGCAAAAGGAAAAGCTAAATTAGTAGTAATTTACTAATTTTCATTCAACTTCTTTGTAATCATTTCAAGTACCCGATTCTATTGTACTTTAAAGATTTATAATATGAAGTTTAGCTATTCAAATAGCTTAAATAATGTTAAGTTATAAAATTGATAAATAGGCTTTAGCAATTCAAAAAAAATCCACTTCTAAAATTTTAAATATCTTTACTGTATCTATTTACCGTTGTTAGAGAGTTTCAAACTGTAAATTGTCCTTTGTCCTATAGGATTGAGAAAGGAAGGACACTGTCAAACAGTGATTGAATCATAACAAATAGTCCAAAAACAATGAAAGTTACTGTCAAATGGTGAGAAAGATCTATCCTCTAAGTCATTTGCACATGGTGATTGAGAACATAGTGAGTAAGAGGTAAAAGAGCATCAGATCATAGCATTGCAAAATGGTCATGAGTTATGCAATGAACTTCACTGTTCTTTTGATAAAAAAGGAGATAGAGATAATAACCAACATACTGATGTGCATAGAGAATGTTCATGGACTGAAAAATTCCTTACAAAGCAATTACCACAGTAGAGTTTGAGGTGAATTTCACCTGCTATTTTATGCTAATATGGATATGTTCTAACCTGTAGTTAATTGTTGTAGCATAACAAATAGGCTAAATTGTTCATATACCATTGTTTCAAATTCTAAATTGCTATACCTTATTCTAGGAGCAAATCATAGGGGGAGTCTATACATAAGACACTATTGTTTCAAATTCAAGTTGCTGGTTCTTTCACAATTGTTTGCTTCATTTATTTGATCTAAGACAGTCTATTGTATAGAAGATTCTCTCAAAATCACAGTAAAATCCTTTATTCCAGGATGAATGTTCAAAATATTTCCCATCATAATAATGAACAAAAGCATTGGTCATTAACCTGAACTTTGCAAGAGTTTCATCAAATTCTACTTTTACACTCTCTTTTCCATTCTGAAATTTGTTCCCAATTTCATCCACGAAGAACTTCATCAGCTTGTAGATCTTGCTATTAGCCATAACTTTACCAGGTGTCGAGGATAGCTTTGAGTTTTTACCCAAGCAACAATTGAGAAAATTTGGCCTTACTAGATCAATGAAGCTATCCTTGACACTTGGTAAAGTTATGGCTAACAGTAGGATCTATAGGATGAGGAAGTTCTCCATGGATGAAATTGGGCATAAAATTCAAAATGGAAAAGAGAGTGGAAAAGTAGAATTTGATGAAACTCTTGCAAATTTCAGGTTAATGACTGATGCTTTTGTTCATTGTTATGATGGAAAAGATTCTGAATAGTCATCCCAGAATAAAGGATTTTACTGTGATTTTGAGAGCATCTTCTATACAACAGGCTATCTTAGATTAAATAAATAAGGCAAACAATTGTGAAAGAGCCAAAAATTTTGAATTTGAAACAATGGTGTCTTATGTATAGACCCCCCTATGATTTTCTCCTAGAATAAGGTATAGCAATTTAGAATTTGAAAAAATGGTATATGAACAACTATTTAGCCTATTTGTTATTCTACAACAATTAACTACAGGCTAGAACATTCCCATATCAATATATAATACTAAGTGCAATTCACCTCAAACTTTGTTGTACCTGAGTATGATAGTACCTAAGCTTCTAGTGTTTCTAGATGAAACCTATAGCAGAAAAGTGTAGTCTCCATCTAAAGGAACCATCTTTGGAGCTCTTCCCTGAAATGAGGGTTGAAAACATTAGAAGAAAATCAATATCATGATTCTAAAGTAACAATTTGTATCAAGCCAAATGTTAGAAAGTATAATTAAAAAGACAAATCCTTACAATTGGACCTCAAATTGGACTAAGCAAATTTATGATTTTATCTTTAGAATGTAGGAACTTTCTCCGTAGGAGCTTCACGACCTCAAATTGGATCTAAAATTGAACTGATAAAATTTATGATTTTACCTTTAATAGAATGTAGGAACTTCCTCTATTGGACATTAATGACCTCAAATTGGATCTGAATTTGGTCCAAAAAATTTATGATTTAATCTTTAGAATGTACACACTTTCTCTATCGGATATTAAAGATCTCAGGTTGGATGTCTAATTGGACCAACAAATTTTTGATTTTATCTTTAGAATAAAGGAACTTCCTCTGTTAGATATTTCAAAATTCCTACAATCAGGTTTTGCTTCCCAGCGAAAACACTTGGAAGTGTTTCACACAAGCTCAAAGTACTCTCCAACCTGGTTATGTCACCGATAACAATCCATTTTTTCCTAAACCATCCATACCCGAACGTTGCATCGCAATCTATTCTTCCTGCACATAAAAATGCCACATATTAACCCCTTCTAAATAAAACTCAAAATCATCATAAAACTATAATTAATAAATCATTTTAGCTTCAGAAAGAGTCCAATGTAATTTACTATCAAAACAAAAGTTGTATAAATCACGAAAAATCTATGAAGCCATCCATCCAAAGGGAAAATAAGCAATGTATGGATTTGAGCAATATAAGTCCAAAGGGTTATGTTGTAATGCTGATGGAATCACCATAAGAGCACAACTGAGGAACAAATTCTTATGACTATAATTATGTGATCCATAACTCTATTGGTCATGTGGCACAATTGTGCTATAACAAATACATGATGCATTCATGTGTGACCCAAGTTTAGTGTGGCTATGTTGTGATATAAATGGAGGCACTCATATGAGCACAATCCATGTACAAATCGGTGTCATCACAATTAGGTGTCAATCATCATTGGGTGCATTTAGGTTGACTCAAGTTTAATAGGTTACGATGTAATGATAGCATGATCTAAGAGTGATTACCTATTGTTGCAATAAAGAGCCTATAACTCTGGTTGATATGTAGAGTGGTTGTGTTATATCATTTATGTAGTGAATTCAAGCACAACCCATGTTTAATGGGCTATTCTAGAGAGTGATCAATATTTTCTAAACCTTATGAATGTTACTTAAAAGTGTATAGCTTAAACAACAAACCAAGTTTGTTACATACTTGAATGCAATCTTGGGTTACCACAAACTATAATAATGTGATTTGCTAATAACCATTATAAAAAGTATTAAAGTAAGACCCATGCTATATAGGATACATTTCCCTGATTAGGTTTACATACCTTAATGATCAAACACAAGCTTCCCACACACTCTAGGATACAATCCAAGATCATAGCACAACCCTTTCAAGATAGCTAATTTTCTGACCCAAGATTTAAGGTTGTTTTTTAATACCAACAAAAGTATTGGTAAGAGCATTAATAGGGTACAAACCCTAGGCCTCCATAGAAACATAAACCATAAATCTAGTGGATTAGTAAGGTTGCAATACTATAAAGATTGAGACATTGTAGCCAATAACAAGCACACTATGTAGCTCAGTGACATTTGTAAATGCAATCTATGGTAAGAAGAATGCGTCACTTGAGGTGTGATAGTCAAAAAGAGGTTGAGCAGTGACAAGATAATAAAGCTCAAACCTTGCATAGTAAAGTGGAGATTTTAATAGTGAGTTTCCTTACCCCTTTGCTAACCTTACAGTTTTTTCAAATGCTATTGGTAGTGTTAGACAAGGAAAATGCAATCAAGGAATGACTGTCCAAATGAAGTAACAATGGTAATCATAGGTTCAATGTTTCTTCTTAGTGATTGTATAATGAAGGTAGTGGATTGCATGTTTGAGCAATGTTTTGAGACTCATAAAAAATGGGAGAATAGTGAATAATACCTTGTGGACTGTGAAGTAGTGACAATAAGGTTGAAGGATCTTAAGACCCACAATACCATGAAACAATGAGTCCCATGTAGTAAGTAAGTAAGCAGTCTATAGGAAATAGTTTGATTCTATAGAATGATGCTCAATGAAAGGAATCTTCAAGTGACAGTGAGTGAATTGTTTGAGATTACAACTGAGGGTTGTTGGAAAATGTGCCTCAAGCTTACTGACATGAAACTCCTGAAAGAGAAAAATAAGCGAGACACTCAAAATGTCTTACTGACCAGTAGCTATGTTCAAAAGATCAAAGTCGTTGAGACTTTGGTTCTATCTTGCTCATGGGAGTCATCGACAAGACATGGCTATCGCTGTGAAATTCCTATCTCTTTCCATCTGGGCAGACCTCTTGCCGATGGGTTGATTCCACGGTGATCATTAGGGAGACTCTTGGTGACGAGTGGCATCAGGGAGAGATGTGAACCTTCAGAGTGACTCATTCTGACAGAGTATGTCTCACCGATGGTTTTACACACAAATGTCATAGGGGTGACATGAAGGCTCGATAAGAGTCTACGCAACAATGGAGGTCTCATCGACGGGTATACAACTTCGGTGAGAAATCTTGCCGATGGCTTTCCTCTCGCCGAAAGGTCTGTGTTAGGTGAGAACTCCTTCCAATAGCGCTGGTCTCTTCGACTGTTCTGTGATCGGTGTGAACTCTTGCCGATAGAGGATATCTCACTGATGGATTTCTGTTCACTATGAACTCTTAGCGATAGCGAAACTCTTGCTGATAGATCTGCATAAGATGGATATCGATGTGAAGTCTTAGCGATAGAGTGTTTCTGGCCGATGGGTTTGTATTCGATATGATTCTTTCCGATAGCATGAGTCTGGCTGATGGGCTTACACTCGATATGACTCTTGCCGATGGACAGTTGGTTTTCTTGTGATATCAGGGAGACTTGATTTGTTATCGATCTGACTTCTTAGGGTGTTGCCGATACCTTTGGTCTTGCCGATAGCTATGTGATCGAGCATTTTGGCATTGGGGAGACACGGTCTAGTGTCTCACCGACATGCGATTCAGTTTGAATGTTTTCACCGAACGTTTGTCCTACGTGGTGTGTTTTGAGCCAATGAGCAAAGTGGAAGGAGAACCATTGGCAGTTGAACTGTTGTGACCGTTCCTGTGTGGAAGATCAACAGAATGTGAGTAGAATGGATTACGCTTTTCAATGTTCGATAATGGTGGACAATTCAAGATATCGAAAGTGTTGCTCTATGGAACATGGATTGATCTGAGTGGGTTCATTGTATGTTGTCTGAGAGCATTGTGAGGTTAATGTTTTGTACAAGATTGGTTAGTGAATGTTGCTGTTGTAAATTGACATCAGAAAGTGAAGTTGATCTTTGTATGTAATTTTCTTTACTGTAATACAAAGAGACTTTTCTTGGTGTGGTGGGTTTTTCCCCCGTAAGGGTTTTCCCACGTAAATCTGGTGTCCAATTGTGTATGTGTTCATTTATCTTTTCTGTTATTCTTTTCATGTGCATCTTATTAGACTGTAATTAAAATTTAAATTCATATCTGCATTCTTCCTAAGGTTTTTTGCATTAGGAGAGTTTGTTCCACACCTAATCTTTCCTTACAAGTGGTATCAGAGCCTAGCCACTTGTGTTATCCTTGTGGGTATGTTGGGTTTTTTGTGTTAATTCTATTCAGCAGGAGTCTTGTAGAAGTCTAGTAATTTGAATTACAAATTAAGATGACAAGAATGTCAGGAAAGATTAAAATTGAGAAATTCAATGGTAGTAATTTTGAGTTGTGGAAACTCAAAATGGAAGATCTGTTGGTTGATCGTGATCTTTGGCTTGTTGTGTCTGGAACAAATCCTATAGGCATGAAGCAAGAGGATTGGAACCTTGTAGATTGAAAATCAAAGGGGATGATAAGGCTTTGTTTAGTAGACTCTATTCTTCTAAATGTTCATGAAGAAAATACATCTTCTTTGTGGAAAAGATTGGGAGCTATTTATTAGGGCAAGTCCTTGGTGAATAAGTTGTTCTTGAGGAAGAAGCTGTACTCTTTGAAAATGCAAGAAGGAGCATCTATTGCTGATCATTTGAATGCTTTCAACATGCCGATTGCTTAGTTAGCATTTGTGGGTGTAAATATTGATGAAGAAGATCGTTGTATGCTATTGTTATGTTATTTTCTAGACTCTTGGGATCACTTGGTGATGGCTATTGGCAGTACTACTTCCTCTTTTAAGATGGAAGATATTGTTGCTTCTTTGTTATCAAAAGAGATGAGAAGAAAATCTTCTAAGATGGAAAAGGAGGCTCTTGCTGTTGGAGGCAGATCGAAAGAAAAAGGAAAGAAGAAGGACAAGAAGTCCAAATCAAAATTAGAAGGGAGATCAAAGTATCCTAGTAAGAAGTCCAAGGTGAAGTTTTGGAATTGTGGGTAGCCTGGTCATGTCCGAAAGGATTGCAAAGAGGAGAAAAAGAAGAAGAAGTATTCTTCCGACAATGATTCTTCTCAGAGTGATGCAAACACTTTCATTGCAGCCTTGGCAACTCAAGCATCAGATGATGTCTGGCTGATTGATTCTAGAGCATCTTTCCACATGACATCTCATAGAGACTGGTTCACTAAGTATGAAAAATACGATGGTGGAAGGGTGTATTTGGAAAGTGATTCATCTCTGAAAATAGTTGGCCGTGGAAGAGTCAAAATTCAGTTCCCTGATGGAAGAGTGAAGGGAATCAATGATGTAATGCATATACCAGGTTTGGCTCGAAATTTATTTTTTGTTAGTAAGCTAAATGATGTTGGAGTGCAGGTCTCATTCTCTGGAAATAGCTGCACGATGACTAGAGGCTCAATGGTGCTAGCTAGGGGTGCTCGTATTAGTACTTTGTATAAGCTGGATGCACTTACTGTTCAATGCAATAGTGTCTCTGCAAAGCCACAAAAGGCTACTCATGGAGAAAAGGAGAATAATGTTTCTGATAGTGCAAACTCTATGGAAGTTAAACTTCCAGTAGAAAAGACTATGCTCTGGCATCACAGGCTAGGCCACATTGGAGAAAAAGGTTTAAAAACCTTGAAGAATAAAAACCTGGTTGAAGGGCTTGACGATTGTAACCTCGAATTCAAGTTTTGTAAACATTGTATATATGGTAAACAACACCATGTTTCATTCTACTCTAGTCCTCACAAATCTTCTGGTTTACTTGATTATATACATTCTGATGTTTTTGGTCCAGTAAATGTTCCTTCTTTGTCTAAATCAAGATATTGTGTATCGTTCATTGATGATTATTCAAGAAGGGAATTTGTATATTTTTTGAAAAGTAAATCAGAAGTGTTCAATCATTTTAAGGAATTTAAAAACCTTGTGGAAAATTAGACTAGAAGAAAAATAAAATGTTTAAAGACTAACAATGGCGGTGAGTTTTGTTCTAATGAGTTTGAAAGGTACTATAAAGATCATGGGATTAAAAGACATAAAAATACACCCTACACTGCAACAAAATGGAGTTACTGAAAGGTTCAACATGACAGTGATGGAAAGAGCACGAAGTATGCTAAGCAATGCTGGCTTGGAGGAGAAGTTCTGGGCTGAGGCAGTTGCAACAACATGTTATTTAATAAACTGTTCTCTGAATTCCGCTCTTGTTGAGAAAACACCTTTGGAAGCATGGTCTGGAAAGAAGCCCTCTTTAAGACACATTCATGTCTTTGGATGTGAGGCATATGCATATGTGTCAAATGAAAAAAGTCTAAATTGGAAAACATGGATGTTAAATGTATTTTTATTGGTTATAGTGCTAGCATAAAATGATACAAGCTTTGGAATCCTGATATGGAGAAGGTTCTATACAAAAAAAGTGTTATTTTTCGTGAGTTGAACCCTTCTTCTTTGGATCTGCAGTCAGAGATGAAATTAGAAAACACCAGATAAAGAGGAATTGAAAATTCAAAATGTACCTGAAACTAAGGAGAGCTCAAGTAGTTCTGAGAGTTTTGAAGAAGAAGATCAACCTCAGCCTCAGCCTGTGAGGAGGTCAACACGTGAAAGAAAGCAACCTGATAGGTATGGGTTTTCTTTGTTAGATTCTACTTGTGCCTATGCTTTAATTTCTAGCACTAATGAGCCTAGGACTGTGAAAGAGGCATTTAGAATGTATGATTCAAACTCTTGGTTGGAAGCCATGAATGAAGAAATAGCATCATTAGAAAAGAATGATACTTGGAGTTTGGTGCCCTTGCTTGAAGGTAGAAAATATGTTGGCTGCAAATGGGTATTTAAAAAGAAAATAGGTCTAGATGGCAGTGTGGAAAAGTATAAGGGGAGGTTGGTTGCGAATAGATATTCCCAGGTAGAGGGAATTGATTATGGAGAAATATTTTCTCTTGTAGCTAAGCTAAAGTCTATCAGATTTCTTTTGTCACTTGCAGCAACGTATGACTTAGAGATTGAACAGATGGATGTGAAGACAACATTTCTTCATGGTGACCTTGAAGAAGAAATTTATATGTCCCAGCCTGAGCACTTTGTGGAAAAAGGTAAAGAAAATATGGTTTGCAAGTTGAAAAAATATCTGTATGGATTAAAACAATCTCCTAGAATGTGGTACTAGAATTTTGACACTTTTGTTTTGTCATTGGGATTTGTAAGATCAAAATCTGATCATTGTGTGTACTACAAAGCTGAAAATGATTGTGTTCTTATTATTTCTCTCTATGTTGATGATATGTTGTTCATAGGAAATAGTAAGTTAATGATTTCTGATCTAAAATCTCAGTTGTCTGCAAAGTTTGAAATGAAAGATCTTGGTGTAGCCAGGTATATTCTGGGAATCAAAATAACTAGGGACAAAAAGAATAGAAAAATTTGGCTCAGTCAGAGTAATTATATTAATACTATTTTGGAGAGATTTTGTATGACTGATTGCAAGCAGCTATTTATTCCAGTTTTGTAGGGAACAAAGTTATCTATTGAAGACTATCTAAAATATCCTACTGAGATAGAGGACATGACCATAGTGCCTTATGCTAGTGCAGTTGGTAGTTTAATGTATGCAATGGTTTGTACAATGCCAAACATTGCCCAAGCAGTGGGAGTACTTAGTTGTTTTATGGAAAATCCTGGAAGGACACATTGGGATGCTGTGAAAAGAGTGTTCAAATATCTGAAGGGTGCTTCAGAATATGCTTTGTGTTACCATGGGAATTTGGCTGAATCACAGAGGACTCTCAGCATTCGAGGCTATGTGGATTCTGATTGGGCAAGGGACATTGACACCAGAAGATCCACCAGTGGATATATTTTCATGATGAATGGTGGTGCAGTTAGTTAGATGAGTAAGCGACAGGCTGTATGTCCAATACAGAGGCAAAATACATGGCAGCAACACATGCCTATAAAGAATTAATCTAGTTTAAACGTTTGTGTTCTAACATTGGGTTTGATGTAGGGAAAATTACAATTTACTGTGATAGTCAGAGTGCTATTTGTTTAGCAAAAAATCCTACTTTCCATGCTAAGATAAAGCATATTGATGTGCAGTATCAGTTTGTACGAGATATGGTGGAGGATGGAAAGGTCTCTTTAGAAAAAGTGGATACTCTAAAAAATGTTTCAGATGCATTGACGAAGCCAGTGAGCACAGACAAGTTCAGGTAGTGTGCCAGTTCGATGGGCCTTAGTGCCCATGATTTTCAGTAGTTTTGTTGTGCTTTAGAGGTGTTAGTAAGATCTTTGTCAAGTGGGAGATTGTTGGAAAATGTGCCTCAAGCTTACTGACATGAAACTCCTAAAAGAGAAAAATCGGTGAGACCCTCAAAATGTCTTACCAACCAGCAACTGTGTTCAAAAGATCAAAGTCCCTGAGACTTTGGTTCTGTCTTGTCAACATGATTCATTGGAAAGACATGGCTATCGCTGTGAAATTCCTATCTCTTTCCATTCGGGCAGACCTCTTGCCGATGGGTTGATTCCTTGGTGATCATCGGGGAGACTCTTGGCAATGAGTGGCATCGGGGAGAGACGTGATTCTTTGGTGTGACTCATTCATATAGAGTATGTCTTGCTGATGGTTTTATACACAAATGTCATCGGGGTAACATGAAGGCTCGATAAGAGTCTAAGTGACAGTGGAGGTCTTACTAACAGGTATACAACTTTTGTGAGAACTTTTGCCAATGGCTTTCCTCTCGCCGACAGGTCTATGTTCAGTGAGAACTCTTTCCGATAGTGTTGGTCTCTTTGACTATTCTGTGATCGGTGTGAACTCCTGCTGATAGAGGATATCTCGCCAATGGATTTCTGTTCGCTATGAACTCTCAACAATAGAGAAACTCTTGCTGATAGATATGCACAAGATGGATATCGATGTGAAGTCTTAGCAATAGAGTGTGTCTGGATGATGGGTTTGTATTTGATATGATTCTTTCCGATAGAGTGAGTCTGCCAATGGGTTTGCACTCGATATGACTCTTGCCGATGGTGGTGACTCTTGCCGATGGACAGTTGGTTTTCTTGTGATATCTGGGAGACTTGATTTGTTATCGGTTTGACTTCTTAGGGTGTTTCCGATACCTTTGGTCTTGCCGATAGCTATGTGATTGGGCATTTTGGCATCGGGGAGACACGGTCTAGTGTCTCACTGAGATGTGATTCAGTTTGAATGTTTTGACCAAACGTCTATCCTATGTGGTGTGTTCTGAGCCAACGAGCAAAGCGGAAGGAGAACCATTGGCAGTTGAACTGTTGCAACCATTGCTGTGTGGAAGATCAACAGACTGTGAGTAGAATGGATTACGCTTTGCAATGGTCAATAATGGTGGACAGTTCGAGATAACGAAAGTGTTGCTCAGTGGAACACAGATTGATCTGAGTGGGTTCATTGTATGTTGTCTGAGAGCATTATGAGGTTAATGTTCTGTACAAGATTGGTCAGTGGATGTTGCTGCTATAAATTGACATCAAAAAGTGAAGTTGATCTCTGTATGTAATTTTCTTTACTATAATACAAAGATACTTTTCTTGGTGTGGTGGGGTTTTCTCCCATAAGGGTTTTTCCATGTAAATCTGGTGTCCAATTGTGTATGTGTTCATTTCTCTTTTCTGTTATTCTTTTCATGTGCATCTTATTGTACTGTAATTAAAATTTAAAGTCATATCTGCATTCTTCCCTAAGGTTTTGGCGTTAGGAGATTTTGTTCCACACCTAAGCTTTCCTTACAAGGGTGCAAAATCTAGTCTTAAAGGTAGTTAGCAAAGCAGTAAATGTGCAAGAAAATAAAATCGTACATAGAAAACAATTCACAATATTATCTTGCATAATGCCTTGAGTTTGAAGACAAAAATCTCATTGTATCTTGATGAAAGTAGTGACCATAATGGTCAATCATTGGAAACCATGATTTTAAAACATGCTATTGTGCTTGGAGACAAAATTTTAAGCAAGGTAGTGAGTGGTGGTTTGGAACAATGTAGGTATGAAGGACTTGCTTTATATGCATACTATGCAGTCTAGCTTAGGACAACATTCTTAAAAGAAACTGAAGGTGGATTATGGAACTCAAGGGTTACCATGATAAGGTTTGAAGCAAAGACTAAGATCTATTTAAAAGCCACTGTCATGAAGATATTAAAGATGTCACATGCAAAACCCTAGCAGCTGAAGTAATGAATACAATGCCAAAGAGAACAGTGTGTTGGGGAAAATTTAGCAGATCTCCACATTATCTAATCATAGGAAAATACATCATTTATTTACTTTTTTAAATGAAAAGAAATCATTCTAAACCCTATATAGGATACATTGATACTTCAAAAGCATCTGATTTATTTTTTTAAATTAAAAGAAATTATTCTAAACCCTATATAGGATACATTGATACTTCAAAAGCATCTGATTTATTTTTTTAAATTAAAAGAAATCATTCTAAACCCTATGTAGGATACATTGATACTTCAAATTTTTTTGAAGGAATTTGAGATTATGCAAATATATGTCAATTAAATACGTGGATTACAAACAGTAGCACAGACAATGTAACCCTTGTTGAGTAGAGCAAGAATGAGATAAGGAACAATGAATCCTATGCCTTTTGTCACACACATATCCTTACCATTTTCTATTATTCTTTACTGAAACACTTCTCCATTTTGGTGGGATACGCTTGAAAATAAGGTTTCGACAAAGGTTTTAGAGTATGCTTATTAAAATGAAAACTCCATTTTGGCAGGCTACGCCTAAAAATAAGATTTCGATGAAAGTTTTAGAGTATGTTTATTAAAGTTTTAGAGTATTTTGGCAAGTTATATTCTTGATTCCTTAAATTAATTATTCAAATGGATTGTGACTAAATAAATGACTAACTATTTAGTCATTTTTATTTGTGTGACTAAAATTTTTTTAGTCAATGACCAAATTAGTCATTTATTTACTAATTTATAGCTGAGTTGCAAAAAATTAGTAGAATTTAGCCATTTTTAGTTGTGACTAAAATTTTTAGTCACCTAGTCATTTATTTTCCAAATTCTACTAGTGTCAGTTGTAGTGGGATGACTCAGATGTGGATTGTCTATATCCACTAGGTTTGATTCATTGTTGTTACAAATTTCATTAGTCGGCCTTGTCTGTGGTCATTTGTACATTGGTATGTTGATTTGGGATTGAGAGGATGGATGGTTAGAGTACTTGATTAGTCAGTTCATGGGACTTGTAGGATGTGGTTTAATCATGATGTCATGATAGCTTGTTACATTCATTGGTTATACACTTTTAGTGGGAGCTTTTGATAATGATGATATGATGTTGTTGGATTTGTTTGTGATGTTTTGTTGGTGGTTGTATGTATCTTCTTGTCTTGGAGTGTAAAGGCAATCACATACTAAAAATAGTATTCCAAAAAAAAATGGATATTCCAAATAAGGAAAATGAATCATCTATTAAATAAAATATCTTTAATTGCACAAAAGCAAGTTACAGTAATGAAGTACAAGTCTCATACACCAGTAGGGTATTACATTACATTTGTTTCAATGTTACAAGAATAAGTTTTACATCAATACAACCATTACACTCGTGAGGATAATTTTACATTTATAGATCAGCTAAGCAAGCCATACAAGTATAATACAAAGAATTATATCCATAATGTATCATATAGTATAAGAATCTCTATCCTCATCCACCATGAATCTAAAGGTCTTCCACAAGCCGAGGCCAAGAGTGAGGTTAAGGCGCTTTTTTTTCCCAACCACGAAATACTGAATTTCTTTGGGTTCCTTCCTAACACAAAGAAAGCACCGACCTTGTGTGAGGAGCCTGGCAACCTGTAATAGTATAAGTATGAGGGAATCTATTAATGCGTGCTTGATGCCTATATGCAATTCCTTATCTAGAATAACATAATACTCGCATACAGGATGTGGCAGAGACATATATAATATAAAATCTAGGCTTTTCATACGATCTATTTCACTAGTACAATAGCTTGTCCAAGCAATGATCAAAAAATGATAATTTAGAAAAAGTAAATTAGCATCTTTGGGAGCCCACATTCGACATCCTATCTCAGAAGTAATTCCATAGAAAGAATAAATAAAATATCTCATAAATTTTCTTAAGTTTCAAACATTCTCTAATTAACGAGTTCTTTCGGAAATGCACTTTTTACTCCAAGTTAGTTATATTAGTTTTGCATGTCCATACAAATCCAACGAAAATGAAATAATCCATAAGATAAATAGGTTGTTTATATTTAGTTTTTCCTCCAACAATTAACTCAATTCAATCAATTTACCTACATTCTAAGTGAATATTGCAAATACATGTACAAATAGATATTTCCATTTGCATACAAAATTATACAAAATTGTTTTAAATAAACAACTTCCAAGTTGACTAATTTGGTAAATTTAGATTTATAATTTATATATTCATCATGTACACTTTTCTAAATTAGTTATATTTATTCATCTCAATATCCTTTGCAGATAAATCTTTATTCATATATATATATATATTACTTACACATAAATCACATTTTTTAGGTAGTAATTATCTCAAACCAAATTGGAGATTTTAAAATAGCTATACCCATGTTGCTAAATACATAGCAGTATATATAATTATTTATAGACATCCATGAAAGAAAAATTGCAAAACAACAAGTAATCGAGCAAGTTCAAAACTTGCGAAAGGCATATGCATGCAATCGAAATAGCTGAGTGGGGAGGGTGACAACCTCTCAAGAGGACGTTGCCTGTGGATGGGAAACACCATTTCCACGAGTTGTGGCCTGTGGAAGGGTCGTTTTCATCCACAATGCTTCCTCCTCTCAACAACCATAGGCTGAAACCAATACAATTTCATTCCTTAAAATATATTCAGTGAAAATTTCGCTCAACATCCCTTAATGAATTCACATCTATATATGATGTTAATTTATCAATTTCTAATGAATTTATAATAGTATTATATATTTATATATATTATTCGATAGAGTATAATCTATATAAATATGCAATATTATTATATTCATTCTCTGTAAAAGCAACAGTTCAGTAATCATTTGAAATGTAATTGTATTTTTTGTTGAGCATACTAAATTAAGCAGCAATAAATGTATAAATATAATATAATATATGAAGGAACACAAAGAATTCTGAAAGCTCAAACCTGTTACAAGGGAGATGCAAAGAAACAACACAACCAAAATATGCTCAATATTGCCAAAATGTAAAAGAGTTAAATTACAAAGAAAAGATTACAACCTTATAGCTAAAAAACCTAAAAAAAAGGAAACCCTAGGCTTGCACATAATAATTAATAAAATAATTAATTATTATGCACCTAAAGTTAGCTTAAGTGAAAAAGAGATAAAAGGTAACTTAATTAATTAACCAGATATTGTTTAATTAATCAAGTAAAACCAATTACTCTAACACCCCCCCTTAAGCTAGACTTAGGGAGAAGCTAAAACCTAGAAGAAGCTACAAAAAGAAAAGAACAATGGGTCCCGGAAACAAGTCCAGATCAGCTACCCAAGTACAGGGAAATCTCTATGAAATGGAGAAAAAAGGAGAAAACCCAATGGGAAAAACTCCTCTCCAAAAAGAGATAGAAAAACATGCTAAAAGAAACATGAAGGAAGGAAGGCCTCATGAAGACCCCCCAAGGACAACTTCCTTCACCCCAAGCATAGAGCGCAACTGAAGATAGCGCGGCAAGGAAAAAGGCTTCGTGAAGATGTCAGCAACCTACTCGGTAGTGGGAATATACTCCAAGATGAGAGAACCATCCTAAATCAACTGTTTGATGAAATGCATATGAAGCTCAATGTGCTTTATCCACTAATGCTCCACCGGGTTGCGAGAAATGTGTATAGCACTCTGATTGTCACACCAAAGAATAGTGGGACTATTAGGAGGAAAACCAAACTCAGTCATCAACTGTCGAAGCCATAAGATCTCCTGACTAGCGAGCACAACAGCTCAGTACTTAGCCTCTGCAGATGATAATGCATGAACAGTCTGCTTCTTGCAAGACCATGTGATAGGACTAGAGCCAAGACAGAAAACAAAGCCAGAAGTAGACTTCCGATCATTGACATCACCAACCTAATCTAAGTCAGTGTAGCCAACAATGTGAGGATCCCCTGATGTGTAGTGAATGCCATAAGAAAGGGTGCCCTAAATGTACCTCAAAATACATTTGGCAGCTTTCTAGTGACTCTCATGAGGATCATGGGAGAATTGAGAGACAAGGCCAACCGCAAAGGAAAGATCAGGATGAGTGTGAGTTAGGTATAACAAACTGCCAACCAATTGCCTATAAAGTGTAGAATCTACTGAAGGAGTGGGGCAAGTAGTAGTCAAAACAACCCCTGACTGAAAAGGTGTGGGGGCAGGCTTGCAATCAAGCATGCCAAAGCGCTGAAGCATATCAAGAGCAGACTTTTGCTGGTGAATGGATATCCCATCAGAGGACTGAATCACTTGAAGCCCAAGAAAATAGTGCAGAAGACCGAGATTCGTCATCTCAAATTGCTCCATCAAGGCTCGCTGAGCATGCTGAATCAAAGAGGATGAGCTACTGGTGATGAGGAGATCATCAACATATAGCACAAGAATCAGGATATCACCCTCAAGATTTTGAATATAGACTGTAGGATCAGAATGACAGCGAGTGAAACCAGTGGAGAGAAAAAAAGAGTCCATCTTCTCATACCAAGCCCGAAGGGGCCTATTTGAGACCATATAATGAACGCCGAAGTCTGCAAACCAAAGAAGCATCCTGAAAAAATCCCTGAGGCTGCTCCATATAGATCTCCTCCTGTAGGTCACCATGCAAGAACTCACTCTTCACATCCATCTGATAAATGGACCAGACCCTAGAAGCTGCAAGGGATAGTATGAAGCAAATAGAATTGATCTTGGCAACAGGGGAAAATGTCTCAGAGTAATCAATACCCTCAACATGTGAGAAACCCTTCGCAACAAGACGTGCTTTGTACTTATCAATAGAACCATTAGCAGCATACTTGGTGCGATACAACCATCAGCACCGAACCGTCTTTCTGCCCTTAGGAAGAGGACAAAGATCCCAAGTACTATTCCTCATCAAAGAAGAATACTCCTCCTCCATAGCACTATCCCACTCAGGGTGACCTGTCGCCTCTGAAAACTTCTGAGGATCCTCGGAAAGAGCATGACTCAAAAGACTAGAACCCGCAATATGAGAACAGGTGTGACGAGTGTCTAAAGGATCACTTGCCATAGATCCTACTGCTTCAACAGTAAAGCAAGCCCATTTGGGCATCTGAGGTGGAGCAAGTGGAGGTGGAGATGGGGGATCATCAACATCCTCATCAGAATCATCCTCAACATAATCCTGAAGAGTTGCAGTGTGAGGAGTAGGTAGTAAAGTAGATACTGGAGACAGGGTATCCACTGTGGGAAGGCGCTCATCAAACTAGACATCCCGTTGAAACAGGACCTCTCTGGAATCAGGATCAAACAACCTGTATGCCTTAACATCCTCACAATAGCCGACAAAAATGAGGGGTCGACTCTTCTGCTCCATGTCTCTCCTTTGAGCATCAGGAATAAAGGCCCATGCCTCACTACCAAATACTCGAAATGATGAAACATCAGGCTTGTCATGAGACCAAGCCTTGTCAGGAGTCACATGTCAAATCGCCTTGTGAGGCATCCGATTCTGAATATAGTTGGCATAATTAACTACCTCAGCCCAAAAGGATGGATCCATGGACCTGGACTGAATCATACAATTCGCCATCTCCCGTAAAGTCTTATTCTTTCGCTCAGCGACACCATTCTGTTGAGGGGTTTAGGGAACAGTAAACTGATGCTGCAAACCATGCTCAATGCAAAAATATCTGAAAGCCTGATTCACATACTCCCCCCCATTATCTGTACATATCCACCCAATAGAAAGGCCAGTCTGCTTCTCTACAAAGTACACCCATGTGCGTTTGGAGAAGTCATCAATGAATGTGAGTACATACTTGGCCCCAGAAAAAGGAGTGGGACATGACATGAGGTCACTATGAATCAACTCCAAGGGTGCCAAAGCACGAGTGGTGCTTCCCTTCGGAAAGGGATCCCTGTGATGCTTTCCAAGCACACAACCAGACAAACACTGTTGGTACAGGAAATTGGGGGAAGACCAAGAACAAGTGCCTGAGTACTCATCTGCTGAAGATACCTGTAATTAACATGGCCCAAACACTCATGCCAAAATCTGTATGTGCTATAAGAGATGAACTTGTACCCATAGAAGGCTCAAATCCATAAAATCTGTAAAGACGAGATGCAATATCAACATACCCAGTAGCCACAATCAAATCAGAGTCGTGTAGGTCCCAAATAACCACATGATGTGGTGAGAACTCAACTATCTTACCAGAGCCAGAATGGCAAATATGATAAATGGACAAGAGGTTCATCGAGATGTCAGGAACAACCAGAACATCCTGTAGAGTACCCCCATCCAAGGTGACAGAACCGAAACCCAAGATAGAAAGCTATGTAGAGTCACCCACTGCAATCTGTGAAGTACCACAAGAGGCAAGAGAAGTGACCAACTGCTGAGTGTGAGTCATATGGTGAGAAGCACCAGAATCTAGAATCCAAGTGGACCCATAGGTCGATGCGCGAGCAGTGAGAGCATGACCTTTCCCTGTGGAAGGAGAAGACGACTGAGGTGAAGAGATGTGATGCTACTGTAGGGTTTCCTCTAAAGCCTCTAATCATTTCCAACACTTGGAAACTGGATGTCCTTCCTTGCCACAGAAGGTGCAAGTGTCTCTTGATTTCTTCTTAGTCTTGGAGGAAAACTCACCAGACTTCAAAGATTTCCCCTGTTTCGGATTAAGTGGTGGTTTGGAGTCAGACTTAGGAGGTGGTTTGGAGAAATGCTCACTGCCTGCAGAATCTTTCTTGGGCCTCAATTTCTGCTTCGGTTTCTCCTTAGATGACTGAGCAACCAATGCTTTGTTCTTTGATCCAGAGAGCATATCAATCTGAGAAAGGTGTGACTGCTCACGAGACAAATGCTCACAAAACACATCAAAGGTAGGCATGGTAAAATGGGTACCCAGACCATCCATGGTGGAATAGAATGAAGAAGCAAATATCTGAAATAGACCACGAAGCTTCGAAAGGATCAAGTAAATGCACTATGTGTCTGACTTATTCTTGCCACAACCCTATAAAATAGAGCAGATTGTTTTGAACTTGGTCAAAAAATCCTCAATAGTGGGAAATGATTCAGGTAACAGTGAAGTCAGCTTTGCCTCAATCTGTAATGCTCAGAACTCATTAATGGTCCCAAAAAGTGTCTCAAACTTCAACCAAATGGCGCGAGGAGTGAGCAAAGCATCAAGGTGAAATAGAAGGTTTTCTGAAACGTGCAGAGATAGCAAACCCATAGCTTCATCCATCTTGTTCCTGTGTTGAAGAATCTCAAAAAGATGCTACAACTGAGGCTGAACCTCATCTAGACAAGACCACAACCCTCGTGACCTAAGAAGCCTCATCATGCAAGACTTCCAGGTGTGATAGTTGTGTGATGTGAGTAACTCAATTGAGGAGTCTGCCATGAAACCCTGCACCTGTACCTGTAACTGTACCTGATCCTGTACCTATACCTGCTCATTTTTATTATTATTATGTGATCTTTCAGAATAGACAAAAGATGCAGAACAGTTTGATTGTTTTGAGAGTTTTTGGTGTTCTGAATTTCTGATATAAATGACAGAAAGCAAGAAAAAACACCCCCCCACAAAAGAGAAACCCAAACCCTAGTACAAACTGAGAAAGAGGAAGCAATGCATAAGAAAAAAAGCTTCAAAACAAATTCTCGTGTACCTAAATAAAATTCTAAGAAAAATATCACATAGCTGAATAGAACAGGTTGACAACTTTCCAACGCCTATTTGTTTTTGAAAAACGGAGTTCGTTTGCACCTTTTATGGCCCCGAAAGTGCAGAAAGAAGAACCCACTTTGGCTGGAAAAAAATATAGTCAAACAGCAAATCTGGAGAAAAATACCAACACCATGACGTTCAGCATGGAATTATCTTTCCAATGGTATCTCGTTTGTAAAAAAGGAGACTGTATGCCCATTGTATACCTGATTTCGTGAAGCCTCCTGAAAAAGAACAATTCAGCCTCCTTTAAGCCCTTAAGCAGCAGTGGTAGTGTTGAGCGTGGCAGTAGTAGCACCAGCGGCGGCGATGAGCGCGGAAAGGGTGGCTAGGAGCACGGCGAGGGCGACCAGGAGCACGACAACAGCAAGGACGGCCGGGGTAAGGAACTAGGCCACAACAGAGAAAAACCACGGGGGCGCCATGGGAGCTTGGGCAGTGGAAAAAAACCAGGGGCGGTGGACAAAAAACCAGGGGCGGCGGACAAAAAACTAGGGGCGACGGACAGAGAACCATGGCGGTGGCCGGCGAAACCAGGGGTAGCAGACAAAAACCAGGGGCGGCGAGAGCTAGGGAGCGGCTGAAAAACTAGGGCGGCGCTACGACGGGCGGAACCAGAGGTGCGGCGACCAGAAAACTAGGATGGCGATGCGGCTGGAAAACCAGTAGAGGTGGTGGCGATGCCGGAAATGGATCCTGATGGGAGCCGTGGATGGCGTAAGTTGTACTGACGCCTGCAACGCCTGCAGTATCTACAGTACTCGTAGGGTAGGCAGTACAACTCGTACTGTGGGTGCAAACCCACACAAAATTTTTTATTTTATTTTTGCAAAATTTTAAGAACTCTTGGAGATTCGCCTGATTTTTTTAAAAACCAGGTTCTAATGCAAAAAACTCAAACACAAGAATAGGGAGCTTCAGACCTAAGCTCTGATACCATGAAGGAACACAAAGAATTCTGAAAGCTCAAACCTGTTACAAGGGAGATGCAAAGAAACAACACAGCCAAAATATGCTCAATATTGCCAAAATGTAAAAGAGTTAAATTACAAAGAAAAGATTACAACCTTATAGCTAAAAAACCTAAAAAAAAGGAAACCCTAGGCTTGCACATAATAATTAATAAAATAATTAATTATTATGCACCTAAAGTTAGCTTAAGTGAAAAAGAGATAAACGGTAACTTTATTAATTAACCAGATATTGTTTAATTAATCAAGTAAAACCAATTACTCTAACAATATATATATATATATATATATATATATATTATAAATGAAATACAGTCTAGTAAAGCCACGATTCTTAACTTCATACACAAAATATAAGATTTAAACACCAATCACATAATTACAATTTACAATTGATGTAATCAAATGGAATAAATAAAGACATTTATCTTTTCATACAAACTAAGTTTTTATGTCCAATCATTTATTTACTCAAAAAAAAGTTTTATCATAAGATAAATTGTATAAAAACTTGGATAAACACTTTCCTAATTTGGCTTCTTTTCTTGTTCTCCTCTCTTTTCCTCTGTTCTTCTTCTACTTTGCCCAATTTCCCTAACTCTACTTTTCTTGTTTTTGGTTTTCGTTTTGCAGATTGAAATTTCAGAGAAATTTATCTAATGTTCTGAATGAATCTTCTCTGGTGTTGAAAGAATAAGAGATTATTATCTCTTATTATTTTCTTTCTCTTTTTCTATCTTTGTTATGCCTTGTTTTTTTTGTTTTGTTTTTCTAAATTTAACTTCTTTTCTTCTATTTTTCTAATTTTCTAAAGTTTTCTATCTCATTTTTTTGTTTTCCCAAAATCTTTCTTTCTTTTCCATGATTTATTTCAAATCTATCCAATAAAACTAATTTTTAAAATCCAAACATGATTTTCTATCCATGCATCACAATTATCCACAAAATAACAAATAAATAATAATTTAATCTTCAATTGAATCAATAATTAAAATAAAAACTATTTCAGTTATTTTATATGTGCATTTAATTTTTCCACCATTTAAATTAAATAACCACTATAAAGTAAGAAACAATAAAACTATTTATCTTGTACTATCCAATCATAAAAAATGATAGCAAAAAATGCCAATAAAACTAAGCGACAGGGAAAAACCCTAAAATGGATTACTATAGCAACACTAAATCGACACTCGAGGAATATTCCCCTCAAAATGGATGTATCATATCGATGAATGACTTCTTCAATAACTTTGAGTAGCTGAAGGAGAAACACCATGAATGCAGGTAGATGGAACAAGGGCATAACTAGCAATAAGACTATTGTTGAATTTGAAATCTACAAGAGGACACTTCAAGTGCCAAAATACCATCTTGGAATCACATCATAAATTATCAGTTGGTGGAAGATGCATAATGACACTTTGAAATAGTTGGAAGAGCAATTGGGAAATAATCGCACATCAAAATCATGAAAATATGGACAATTGGATCAATTTGTAACTCAAAACAATGCATTACAAGATTACAAGGGTCATCTGGAACATAACTGGCTCATCAACATCTCTCCACAAGGTCCTTTGTGTAGGAGGTTGACTTCAATTTGGCATTGGAAAGAAATACACCCCTATCAGATTCGTGCAAGAAGTTTAAGTGCAAGTGATCCTCACCTTTTGGATAGATGGTAAGTTCACAATGGATCACCCATAAATTATTCAATTAACTTATTTATCTTCAACAACTTATACAAGTTAGAAGGATCCATTAGAATAACTATGGAAGATCAGACTTCAAGTGGAACATATTGAATTCAGATGGAAATTCTTGATGGTGACGTCAACAAGAGGTGATGTCAGCATGAAATCATGAAAAGGATTGGGAGCTTCATATGAATTGATGTAAGTAGGGTGAGATGACATCAACATGATACATCTAGGTGGGGATTTCAAAAAGTGAAGTGGATTGGGCTTGCGAAAAAGGTCATTTGAACTAGATGGAGAAACACAAAAATGAAAGTTCAGATGGAGGTGGAAAGTCCACAAAAGAATGTGGAGAAAATGAAGTGAACCAAACAAGTGCACTTGAAAGGAGTTCACTTAGAAAAAAATACGTCATTGAGAGAAGGTGCAAGAAGATGGGATTCATCTGCCTGCAAGACCTTTACTTAACCAATTTTGAAAAAAAACTATGATTGCAGAGGAATGATTCACAAGTGGAAATTGTGGGAAAACCATCAGGATGTAGAAGTGATCCAATTCACATGAAAATTCCCACAAAACCAGATGGGCATACATTTTTCGCAAAGAGAAAAATTCCAAGAGAACCAAACAAATAGGAAAAAAGGAAAGTTTAGAAGGACAATGGATTTTCACAGAGCCAACACTTGGGTCATTTTATCAATTTAATTCTTATGCAGGGAAAATCATCATAACTTCACCATGTGAGAGAAACCAAGCGAACAAGAAATTGTGGAAACTTGGGCTTGAATCATATGGAAGGACAAACCCACATGGGCACAACTTTCTATCCTTAGCATATTTCTCAAAACTTCAAAAAGCAACTAGGCCTAATTTTTAGTACTCTACCCATGGGTGCTTTTCTAGTTAAATCAATAACTTAGCTAAGTGTATCACATGTTCCTCTCATGTTCAATCATACCTAGTATATAATACCTATGATAAACACCAAACTCCTATTATGGAGTACTTAAAAGCACAACATGAAAACAACATAAAAGCTTCAATTTCCTTTTCAAAGACACTCTAATTTCTCTAATGCACACATTGGAAAAGACAACTCAAGCATACATGGAAGACACATCATTCATAAGTAAAATAACAAAGAAGAAGAGACCCTCATGCCTATTATCGCTTATCCAAATAATTGACAACAATGTAGCCCTTTTCAACAACACCAATCTTGATAATTAGCTTATCTAGAATGTCACAAAGAAACTCTAACTCTCTAGTTGATAGCTTTCTTCTCTCAACAACAAACTTCCTAACAAAAAAAATGGAACTCACTCCCTTTCTCTCTCACAAAATAAAACAGAGTATGGCTGGAAATAATGCAGTATAAAGGCTAACAAGAAGAATGCAAAAGATGCATCCTTTCAAATGAAATAGCTCTGCTACTTATAGAGAAGCTTGGTAACTTCATAGCCTACAGTTTAGGCATGATAATGGATAGAAAGCTCCATGCAAAGCAACACATGAAACATAACAAAAAGGTGGAGAATTATTAAGTCCATACTCAACAAAATCACCTACAGGTCGACTTGAAACGTTGACAACAATCAAAAGACTTATTCAAATCTGTATATGGTCAATTCAAATTATCTCATGCAATAGACATCTACAACAATTGGATTTCCAGAGGTGGCACCAAATTCATCCACATTCCTCACTGTTGGCGCAATTTCCTTTCCATTAGAAATAGTCAACTATCAATTTGTAACACCAAGCAGTATCGATTTGCTTTGGGGATGAGTCGACTGAGATGTTAAATACATTTGACAAAGTCATCGATAGATGTATAAAACATGGCAGGTATCTTTGCCAAGTTTGATCTTGAACATAGGCGTCCACTAAGTCCATGCTTGTATCGACATAAGACAACAACTCTAAAAGAAATGCAAACATTTTATATCGCATGACAATAAGAGTGGGAATTGACTTCACAAACAATCATAAGCAACTTCTATAAACATAGTCAACACGTACCATATATTTGATCTCTTTCATAGTAAATGATAGTCGATCTCAAGCTCCTAATTACCAAGCAATGCCATCTCAGCATGCTAAAATTCTTTACTCTATAGTGTCAATACGTGGTAGTCTTAGCCATTACCACTTGTGCGCCTCTATTCTTTCACTTGTTACTCCACACTTTTCTTTTTGTGTGATGATATAAATGCTATGCCTATGTTTTGTGAAAGTCTTACAAAGTGTTCAATATACGCAACAAGACTCTTTCTAACATACCTTATGCTATGTATGGCTTCAAGCGCTACTCATAAAATGCAATAAAGTTTCACTTTCAAACCCATATATGGTGTGGCCTATAAGTTTGGGCATTCTATGTTATATAGGCACATATATGTATATGCACTAGGTATATTCATATTACATCATGCACCATATAACCAACGTTATGTATTTTAGCAACATATAATATATGTATGTATATAGTATATGAAAAATACGTAGTAACTACGTTTTCGTTGATCAATGTATACATCGATATATATATATATATATATATATATATATATATATATATATATATATATATATATATATGCAAATGAATACAAACAAGCTATCCTTCCCATAATAACCCTATTGACTATATATATATATATATATAATCTTATACTCATAATATATATCCATTCTATATTCGAATGAATAACTCTTTTTATCATATTCCGTAAATAATAATATGAGTGTATATTCATACACATATACTTATATATGTACACCTCTTTGACAAGCATTAACACTTACAAGTGTATTAGCGTATACATTATATAGCAATATGATAATAAAGTAATCCATTCTATATCAAATGATTATGAACACATGGTTATACACACACATATATCAGGTTACCCCATCTTAACATCATATGGTTATAAATGTACACATTTATATATGCACCTATACATATATATATGCATGCCAATAAATAACATTAACACTATCCCTCATATATATATGTGTGTGTGTGTGTGTGTATACATATATATGCACTAACATATATTTATATCCCAAGTCAATCAAGTATGTACACATTCGGTATACAAATGAATACTAACAGGTAAATATTTACGTGCAATAATAATATTATATATATATATATAAATATATATGTATATACACACTCCATTAAGCTTTTATGCTTATGTATGTATTTGTACATATATATACATACATATATATATATATATATATTATAGCAACATGTTAGTCGAATGATCCATTCTAATCTGAATGATCATGACCATGTGATTATACTCACAAACATCATAACAAAAATTTATATACATATATGCATAGCTTATACATATGTCATCATACTCGTATGGACATCCCATTATATCCATCATACACGTATGCTAACATATGCATATATCATAATACTCATTCACCCATACATTCAAGCACAGTAAAATAAGGAAGGTATGAATAGCTCAAACAGATAAACATCACACAATAATGCACTTGATAGTATATAAGACCTTTACTAACCCAGACACATCAAACTAGGAATGACTTACCAACTTCTCACTTCTATGTCTAGATTCGACCATTCTACTATGATTGTGTGTTTAAGCTCAAATAGTTTACGTTACTAGTTACCCGACCAATATCTTCTCCCAAGTGATACTTCCCCTCCGCTTGGAGGAATGAACATTTACCTACAACCACTAACATATGCACACAACAATCAGCTACTCACAAAATATGCAGTATACATAATACATCTCCAAAGTTAGAATATCAATTCAATAACCCTCCATTTCATATTTATGGATTTCTTTTCACACAACATCAGATGTGATAACTTACATTCATAATGCACTAATAACCAAGTACAAGCACAATCTATTCATCTCCATAATTCACATTACATTGACATTTTACCCTACATAGTAATAGTAAATAGTAATTACACAATCTGGGTGTAACATACTTCCCCCCTTGTGAATCATCGTCCTCGATGATCTATAGCACTTTAACATACATATAAAGTCAAATAAAGTTTTACTTACCATTCTCAAAATACGTAAGATTTATAAAACATTCATCCTATGTAGCATCTCTCCTTGCAACCTTGCACTTCTTAGACCTTGCATCGAGTGCCCTTGCTATTGCATAGGGAAAACTTGTATGCCTCACACATACTTACTCTCCCAAAGAGCTTTATTACATGATCATATTACCTCATATATACATCCTAGGTACAATAGTAACTATACATGACACCTGAGACATAGTGACTAGAAATCATTGGCCCATGAATTTATCCTTAGTATAATCCAAATAGAAAAGGAATAACGATGTATTGTGCACTACACCATGGGTCCCATCCTTCCCCTTTGGTATTTACACTTTTAGACAACTCAAAAATCAAGTTCGTCTGTCACTTACACATCCATTTTCCTAATCAAAAAGTATTGTTCTTGAGTACTTTTCCA
Source organism: Sequoia sempervirens (assembly GCA_007258455.2). NCBI lineage: Eukaryota > Viridiplantae > Streptophyta > Pinopsida > Cupressales > Cupressaceae > Sequoia > Sequoia sempervirens. The sequence goes on along the minus strand of VDFB02270651.1, from coordinate 540,981,216 downwards.
TCTTGAGTATAACATTGCTCTTGGACACTTGTCAAATTCCGATATTGCTTCATACTTAAGCTTTGTATCAAAAAAATTTCAACAACCTCTTTGATCTATTACTCCTTTATGACAATCTATCAAGTCTATGGTTAACCCTATTTCTAAGCCTATTTCAGCCTAAAGAGTTTCCAACCTTCCTTTTCATATAATGGTCCGAACCTCAATGTTAGAAGTTTATAAATCATTCCAAATTTGATTTACCATTTTTTCCTATTTGGATATAATAATATATTGTACATTCGCTCAATTGAATGTTTCATAGTATGACCATGGTTTACACAACCCTATCATTATTTGCTTGTTCACAACTAAGACAACCTTCTCAGGAATACTAAGCAACTACTTCTCACAATGTAATATTTAGGACCGAAATCCTATAAATCAAGTTTTCAATTAGGGTTGGTTACTTTGGTTAGTCTTTCCACTAGAACATAATGTTATTTTCATCGACATAGACAGGCTGATCTATCTTGTGTTCTACCACTCTCCCTCTGGAACCTCAAGAGAGTATACATGTCCTACCGATGATGACATTTGGTCTTCATTTCCTGGCATACTAGACATTATCTTGCCACATTATGTGTAGCCTCTTACTCTATCTTTTCCCAGGTTATAGTGGTTCCTTATCCGAAAATTCACTTTGTCATTCCAATGTCCTTTCTCTGACATCAATTTCCTCATTTCATTCCTGAATCTTCCAAAATTTTTGGTACATAGATTCTTTTGTATTCAATAATAGTCTATTCTTTGACTAAGTGAAAACCTATTTCACGATCTCACGTCATCTTTAATTCCCATGTAATAATGGTGAGGAGTTTAGTGAGGATAAATCTCCTTTAATTTAGGACATCCACAACTTGGATTTCTTCCCCTAAGACTATTCCCAAAGATGCAATTTCATCTTTTTAACTCAATCTAATTTTCCCGATAAGAATTGGTACTAATTTCGAGTATTAATCCTTGTTCAATCATGTTGGTCCCTAGAAGATATCAAATTTAATTGCATACCTAATTACCAAGCATGAACGTTTCTCGTTGGTTCCATTGATTCACTTAATCATATAGGTGAGTCTCAACATCGGTATACCCTATTTATAGGATAGAGTCATGAATCAACGAATAGTTCGATGTTATAGGTTACTCTAACCCTATATGTTCCAATCAAGACCAAATGTTCAACTCAACCAAGTAAGTTATTTCCAACCTATAGGTTTCAATAAGTAGTTCAACCCATTAGGTAAACTTAACCTAAGATTTCTCTCTTTAATCAAATGAACTTCTTGTCCCAATTAGGTTATTCCAATCCTAGGGTTTCATTCAAGAATAAGGTATGATCAAGTGATCAATCAAGTAAAGATACTTGATGTGGTTGCATAGCATCACAATCTGCCTTATCTTTCATACCATCTCTATGGCTTATTAGATAAACCTTGTCATCCCCAAGGTTTTCTATCATAGTTAGATAATGATGCCAAGTCGCTTCATGACATTGACATATCTTACACTATACACATAGTCTAACTATCTAAGAATATATCAACAATAGCTATTTTCTGTAAGGAAATAGGAGTAGTAAGACTCTTTCTTCCAATCATGAGTATCCTAGACCTTCCCTTTCCAATCCCATAGACAATGATATTTCCTATCATGATCAAATTATTTTCCTATCCTTTTCCAAGGCATCAATGATAATATCATTTGATCTTCCAATCAGATAAATATAAGGTATGGGATGATAATAGGTCATAATCCTTGACCTTTCCATTTATCTTTCTCCAAAAATCCCAATACCTTTTCCTTGTGGTCATAAAATGTATGACTTAATTTACATCATGACTTGCGAAGAAATCATTAGTTCTTCCAAATTGAAAACATATCTACGTTTTTCATTGGGTGGGGTTCTTAATCCAAGTCAATCCACTCTCTTCCTCCCCCCCTTAGTGTTTTCACAACATTTTATCAACTTAAAGTTGGACTCTAAAAAACACTTGCTTCTTTGAAATGATTTGTCATTCCTTGTTGTTGGCTTCCTATTGCCTTTTTCTTGCCTCAATGGCATACTTAAATATTCTTTTTCCCAAATTTAGATTCATCATTGATTTTTAATCTTGTAGATTCAATATTTTGGATCGTTTAATAAGAGATCTAATGAATAATCAGCAACTTAGAAGTTAAGAGGTACACTAATAATCCCATTCTCTTTCCAATAACCTTTTAGTGGAGGAATATCCATACTCACAAAGTCTCTTTTGTTGATGTACCTTTCACTTAGAGAGTTGTTTCCCTTACAACTTCTATTGATTTGACACCTAGCGTCATACTGTATTCCATTTCCTTTTGGAACCTCAAAATGTATGTTGGTTTATGTTGACACATTGGTGAGTTCTAATTTGTACTCCAACCAATCTATGTATTATCCAAACCCTTGGTCAGACCAAACTGATTTACCACTTAGGTTTCTTTCTCATATTCACCTTTTCAAGTGACTTTGTTCCAATACTTCGTGACTTATTTTCTCATAACCTTTAGAGATACCAAATTTATTTGGTCTCTTTTTCTTGTCTTAATCCAAACTCTAAATTGATCTTATGATTTTGGTTGGTGAAACCATGTCTACATCATTGATTACCTCATTCTAACCATTCGGTTCACTTCCCTTTTTCCTAGGTACTAACTTTTTTCTTGCAAGATCCTATCCTTAAATACAAGAACTAGATTTATGTCAAAATTTCTCCAACCTTGTGGATAACTCCTTTGTTGGCTCTCTTTTTTGATCTAATTTATGTCATCAATGCATACACATAGATTGTAGTATTTTTCCTAAATCCAAGAATCCTTGATTCTTTGAAACTATAGGTTGCTACTAATAGGGGCGTTATCTCATATTTTCCCATCCCCTTAGAGTCATTTAACTATTTTGTAGGATAGAGGTATATATTGGTTATTATTCCCAACCTTCCTACATAACTTGATTGCATAATCTTTCACAATCCAAAAATATATCATTAGTTTTTGGTTTAGGAGTTCCTAACTCTAGGGACAAATCTTAACTACTCCCAAATTTACACAAATTCCCAAAAAATCTCATCTTCCTTTTCACTTCCTTATGTTCTTTTCTCTTGTCGTTATGGCATAAGAACTTTTCAACTATTATCTTTTGATAAGGTTTACACATTGTTTGCATAATGAACTCATAGGTTTCAGTGCTAAACATGGTAGCTCTGATACCACATGTAACATACCAACCCTTTAATGAAGTAAAAATTTCTAAGTTTTCACCTTTTGAGTAAATTAACTAAGTAACAAGCTATTGCAGTAAAAAAAATTCTTTAGATTTTTTGAGAATATATGAACAATATGCCATATCAAATTACAATAGAGATTCTATTTCATTATAATAACTTCACAAGTTACAACAATACAAGAATGCATACATTTACATACTTAGCTCCAATGAGCTTTAGAACAAATAGTTGTAAGACTGTCCAGGATCCTTCCTTTCAAATCTTGGTTCTTCTATCGCCTGCTGTGGAGAAGCATCACTCAAGCACTTTTCTTCCAACCAAAAACTCTTAATGTGGTCCCCCAAACATCTATCATTTGATAGATGTCCCTTCCCTTTGGTGAAGAGATTGTTAGAGTAACTAATAACGAAAACCAACTGAGCATAGTGTTGTGTCCTACATAAATTGAACTAGTAATTCCACAATCTCAAACTAGCATGTAATACTGGATCAAGGTGAACTGATAGTGGAGCCAAATGTCATCACACTACTTTGGACAAAGTATTTCATCAATATTTTCTACTGAGGGTCATCTATCACATACACTACTCAGAGCCGATTTGACTTAAGGCCATCTTAAACTACGCATAGGTATTTCCTTCAATGGATAATCTATCATCCCAGAGATAACCTATAACCATTTTATTCTACTTGGAATAAACCTTCTTAACAATTAGGTACACAAGCTAGGTATTTCCTTCAATGGATAATCTATCATCCTAGAGATAACCTATCACCATTTTACATACTTGGAATAAACTTACTTAACAAGTAAGTACACAAGCTCCCTCCCATACTGGATTAACTATCCTAGGATTAAACACAATCTTTTCTAGTTAAATCGATAACTTAGTTAAGTGTATCACATGTGCCTCTCATGTTCAATCATACCTAGTATATAATACCTATGATAAACACCAAACTCCTATTATGGAGTACTTAAAAGCACAACATGAAAACACCATAAAAACTTCAATTTCCTTTTCAAATACACTCTAATTTCTCTAATGCACACACTGGAAAAGAAAATTCAAGCATACAAGGAAGACACATTATTCATAAGTAAAATAACAAAGAAGAAGAGATCCTCATGCCTGTTATCGCTTATTCAAATAATTGACAGCAATGCAACCCTTTCCAACAACAACAATCTTGATCATCAGCTTCTCTGGAATGTCACAAAGTAACTCTAACTCTCAAGTTGATAGCTTGCTTCTCTCAACAACAAAATTCCTCCCAAAAAAAATGGAACGCTCTCCCTTTCTTTCTCACAAAATAAAAAAAGAGTATTCTTGGAAATAATGTAGTATAAAGATTAGCAAGAAGAATGAAAAAGATGTGTCCTTTCAAATGAAATTGCTCTGCTATTTATAGAGCAGCTTGGTAACTTCATAGCCTATAGTTTAGGAATGATAATGAACAACAAGCTCCATGCAAAGCAACACATGAAACATAGCAGAAAGGTGCCAACTTATTAAGTCCATACTCAACAAAATCACTTACAGGTCAACTTGCAAATCAACAACAATCAAAGGACTTATTCAAATCTGCATATGCTCAATTCAAATTATCTCATGCAATAGACATCTACATCAATTGGGTTTCCAGAGGTGGCACCAAATCCATCCACACTACTTACTTTTGGTTTGGTTTCCTTGCCATTAGAAATAGTCAACTACCAATTCGTAACACCAAGCACTATCAACTTGCTTTTGGGATGAGTTGACAAAGATATTAAATACGTTTGATAGTCATCAAAAAATGTATAAAACATGGCAAGTATGTTTACCAAGTCAAATTTTGATCTTAAACATAGGCATCGACTAAGTCCATGCTTGTATCGACATAAGACAACAACTTTAAAAGTAATACAAATGTTTCATACCACGTGACAGTAAGAGTGAGAATCAACTTCTAAAAACATAGTTAGCACGTACCATATATTCAATCTCTTTCATAATAAATGATAGTCAATCTCAAGCTCCTACTTACCAAGCAATGCTATCTCAACATGATAAAATGCTTTACTCTATCGTGTCAATACATGGTAGTCTTATCCATTACCACTTGTGTGCCTCTATTCTTTCACTACGTACTCCACACTTTTCTTTCTGTGTGATGATATAAATGTTGCACCTATGTTTTGTGAAAGTCTTACAAAGTGTTCAATATACACAATAATACTTTGTCCAACATACCTTATGCTACGTATGGCTTCAAGCGCTACTTATAAAATAGTATAAAGTTTCACTTTCAAACCCATATATGGTGTGGCCTCTAAGTTTGGGCATTGTATGTTATATAAGCACATATATGTATATGCACTAGCTATATTCATATTACATCATGCGCCATATAACCAATACTATGTATTTTAGCAACATATAATATATGTATGTATATAGTAAATGAAAAATATGTAGTAACTACGTTTTGATCAATCAATGTATACATCAAATATATAGATATGCAAATGAATACAAACAAGTTATCATTCCCATAATAACCCTATCAACTACATATATATAGTATTATCCTCATAATATATATCCATTCTATATTCGAATGTATAACTCTTTTTTATCATATTTCGTAAATAATAATATGTGTGTATATTCATACACATATACTTATATATGTACACTTCTCCAATAAGCATTAACGCTTACGAGTGTATTAGCGTATACATTATATAGCAATATGATAATCAAGTAATCTATTCGATATCAAATGATTATGAACACATGGTTATACACACACACATATCGGGTTACCCAATCTTAACATCATAGTGTTATAAATATACACATTTATATATGCACCAATACATATATATATGCATGCCAATAAATAACATTAACGATATCCCTCATATATATGTATATGTGTATATATGTACTAATATATATTTGTATCCCAAGTCAATCAAGTATGTACCGGGTAAATATTTATGCACAATAATAATATATTATATATATAAATATATATGTATATACACACTCCTCTATTAAGATTTTACACTTATGTGTGTATTTGTACATATATATAAATATATATATTATATAGCAACATGTTAGTCAAATGATCCATTCTAATCCGAATGATCATGACCACGTGATTATACTCTCACAAACATCATAACAAACATTTATATACATATATGCATATCTTATACATATGCCATCATACTTGTATGGACATCCCATTATATCCATCATACGCATATGCTGACATATGCATATATGAATATATCCCAATAATCATTCACCCATACAGTCAAGCACAAAAAAATAAGGAAGGTCACAATAGCTCAAATAGATAAACATCACCCAATAATGTACTCGATAGTATACAAGACCTTTACTAATGCAGACACATCAAACTAGGAATGACTTACCAACTTCCGACTTCTATGTCTAGACTCAACCATTCTATTGTGAGTGTGTGTAAGCTCAGATAGTTTACGTTATGGGTTACCTGACCAAGATCTTATCCTTAGTGATACTTCCCCTCTACCTGGAGGAATGAACATTTACCTGCAACCACTAACATATGCACACGTCGGTCAATTGTTCAAAAAATATGCAGTATACGTAATACATCTCCAAAGTTAGAATATCAATTCAATAACCATCCATTTCACATATATGCATTTCTTTTCACACAACATCAAATGTGATAACATACATTCATAATGCATTGATAACCATGTACAAGCACAATTTATTCATCTCTACAATTCACATTACATTCACATTTTACCTACATAGTTATAGTAAATAGTAATTACACAATTGGGGTGTACCAGTTCTTGCTTCTCCATGAGGGATTTCTTCATTGTGGTAGTTTTTATTGGAGATATATTTTCCTTGTTCTACATTTGAAATAAATTTCTACGGTTGACATGCCCATAATAGGTGGAGGCATATGACTTCCTTCTTTATAGGGTTTGTCCTTAAGTGAATTCATATAATTAGATGTAGTTTTAAAAGGACTCAAGAAAAAGGCAATTGTAGATTTGAGTCCCAATAGTGTTCTTGCTTCTCAACTAGGGATTTCTTCATTATGGTAGTTTTTATTGGAGATATATTTTCCTTGTTCTTCATTTGAAATAAATTTCTACGGTTGACATGCCCATAATAGGTGGAGGCATATGACTTCCTTCTTTATAGGGTTTGTCCTTAAGTGAATTCATATAATTATATGTTGTAGCTTTTAATAATTTCGAAAGAAAACATACCTAGGTTATGACAGTTATTTTCTAGAATTAATATGAGTAGAAAAGCATGCAGTCTATTTTGAGCTTCTAAGGGCATGCTTGCATTTTTGTAATTTTGAACATTTTAGAAATGAGAATTTTAAAAGTTTTATAGAAACCATTAATAGCGGATTTGGCAACCTTTATAGAATTTCTTTCTGGAAAATAAAAAATAATAATTTCTAACAATATTTGCTTGTTTTATTTTGTGGTACGAGTAGTCTCCCTATTGGTTTGTGATTATGTGTCATTGGATCTAGTGTCATGATTTTTTTCATTTCTTTTTGTGCCACAACCAACTTATATTTTTGGAATGCTGAGCACTTAGAATTGAGGTATAAAGGAAAACAAGGGTGGCTTTCTATTGCTTGCTTGGGTTTAAAAGAAACTCATATATTGAACCAAGTGATAGTTTAAAGAAACTTGAAAAAATAAAATAATGGGGATTAAATGAAATACACACATAATCAATATAAACCTTCACCAAGTACCATATGTCTTGAGATGATTCATGACTTGGAGGAATAAGGCATTTAACAACCCATTGTGATTCTTGAAAATGGGATAATGGATGTTTTAAAGCACAATAATCATGTCCCTAAAATGTAGGGACTGGAGGTGGACGCCCATGACTAGACTTTTGCTTTTTTTGCTTTTTCTAAAATTGTAAGTGGAGAATTAAAGCGAGAACTCCTATCTTTGTCCAGACAGTTCGAAATGGATTTTATTGTGCATTAACTATTTTTGAGAAGTTTGAATTTGCAGCCATAGAGAATATGGCGTACCTGGGAAGAGAGGGCAAAAAATTAAATTTTAATTAATTTTATGAGGAAGTGGTGGAGAATCTGGGGAATGGGGAAAACAAGAAAATAATTTTTAAAAGACAATTTTTGGGGGAAGAGAAGAGGAGGCATGGATCTTTTGGGAGAAGGAAGAAAAGACATTTTGCTATAGGTTTTGAAGAGGTGTTGCAGCAACAAATGGATTATGAAATCCATGGTTGAAGATCAAGTTGGTGATTGAAGATTGTAAATTGGAGAGCTAGTTTCACAATGTAGGGAGAAGATTTGAAGAAGAAGAATTGTAGCTTGATTTTTGAGGTTGTTTGTTGTCTCATAGCAGATACTAATCTATTTTGTATTGATTTATTTCAGATATTATGGCCGCACAAACTTGTGTAATCAAATTTTATTGAAATCGAGAAACTTTGTTGCAAGTTAAATTGAGAAGATTAATTATGTTGTTGCAAACTCTTACATCTTGTTTGTTGTTGGTGGTGTTGAATAATTTTATATGAGGGTTGTGTGAGTTCTCTCTTCATCAACACAATCCTTAGATTTGCATGTTGATCTACATCCTTGTAGATGTGTGAACTTGTCTAGCATTTTATGTTCAATCTCCATTGGAGGATTGTTATATGTTAGTTCAAACCCATAGAAAAGTAACTATTTTTTTTTTGGTAAGTTAGTCTTGATGAATCTTTGACTAGGACAAAAGTGCAAGACTATAACACAATTGGAGAACTAAAATTTCCTCAAAGTGCTTTGAAGTCTTGAAGACGTGCTAGTGTCCAAAAGTGCATTATAGTCTAGAACCTTTGGACATTGATCATTTCTTAAAGAATTATTCCTAGGGGTTTACTGTGTGCCTAACATTTTAGTTTGGGTGGACCTTTGGGTATTTCGGGAGATAATGATCTCCTCGTAAGTTCGACTTTTGATATGCACATAGTAAGGTCTTAATTGTCACATTTATGAACTTATGGTGTATGTTCATGATGTTTGAGCCTCTCTAGGGTTGGGATGACACGACACTCTTATCTTATCCTTGGTTTGACAAATGATAGATGTTGTTGTCCTACGCATAATTGTCTAAGAGGAATCTCTACCTCATCATAGTGTTGTTATGGTGATCTTGACCCATGATTGAGTGAAATATTTTTCTTGTACCGCCATGCTTAGTGTATTGGTGATGGGTGTCCTTTGTATTGTTGTGTTTTGTCACAACACCTTGTGTGCATGAGTGTGCAATGCAACATATAAATGTTGCACTTACAATGTGAAAAAATTATTCATCCAATTCCTATTCATTAATGTCTTGAGTGAAAGACTGATGCATTACACAAAGTGTTGGACCTCTTTTAAGACAAGTATAAGAAGGATCCTCATAGTTGGTGGTACTTTCATGGCTACCAATTACATCACCTACAACCTCTTGTGATTAAAGTTTTGTTGCAAATTTTGTGAATCTTTTTCATCTAGACTCTATTTAAAAAAAGAAGAAGAGTAAAACATTATCAAGTTTGAAGTTTAATTTTTACTTTTTATTTTTTTAAACCCTCTAGAATTGTCTCAATATTGAGTAATTTGCAAGTTCATCTACATCTAAGCCAAATTGGAGCATATACTCCTTCATCCACTCGATAAAGCACAACTAATTGCAGTCAACAAAGGTAGAGAAGTTAGTGTACACGTATTCCAACTTGCATTTCCTTTTGCACAAACAACATGGCTACAAAGAAGGGGTCATGAGGCACTTCCCAAAATGCTGCATTGGAGGAGCTAGATAGCAAGCACACTTTTAGTGTCTACTTGTGGTTCTTGAAATCATCCTATATCATCTAATGTCAATGATGATGATGTTTTTGAAGACCCATATGACAATTGAAACTTGATTGTTGAACTTGCCATTATTATTTTAATGTTGAAGTTTGAATAATGAATATTTTATAATTTTATATTTATCATGACATTCAAGTTTATGGTGGTTTTATTTATTAAATAATAAATATTATATCAATATGATACTGTGGGATTTTAAACTTAATTCCTGCTTATAGACTGCAAATTATATTTATTATGACATTTGAATTTATGATAGTTTTATTTATTAAATATTCTATAATATTATTGGTATTCTAAACTTCATTCTTACTTTAGATTATAATATTTTGTAAGCAATGAACTGGAGCCCAAATCCTTTTTGCCATATCCACCAATCGAACCCCCAAACCAAAACTAGGATCAAAACTAGAATTAACAACTTAGCTCATATAGATTGAAACATGAGGGCAAGATTATCTCTGACCACCTAAGTGTTTCTATTGTTGAACTTGAAATAACATGTTTGGCTCATACAATTTGAATACCTTCTCAAATTTTCAAAGGTGTCTTAAACTACTAAATTAGGTAAGTCACATTTCTCGACTTCATTAGACTTTTATTTTTTGAAGATCTGTATGTATAGTTCAAATTTTGTACTCCTCGGATTTCGATCTATGACCAAGCTTTTAAGTAAATAAGCCTTGCTTTATTCAAAACTTTGCACCTACAATTGGCCTTGGGAACACCTTCAGAATCAGATATTAACATTCTGATTTTCAATCAATGATAATAAGTTTCTACAATTCATATTGATAATTACTTAACAAATTTGTAGATTCGATTGTGTGATAATTTTTACATCAATGTTTCGGATCATGGATCACGGAGTGTGATCTGAAATGTTGATGCAAAAAATTATCACACAATTGAATCCACAAATCTGTTAAGCAATTCTGATTTTCATTCATCATTTCTTGTCAAAATGCATTCAAACATCTGAGCGGCTCTTAAACAGTACTGCATACCATGCCTGTCTGGCAGAGACTATAATCTCATCAAATTGTTTATGTTCCCATAGCATCCCTCAAAATGAGTATTGGCACCTTGTGACAGATAAAATGCAAAAGAGTGAGAAATTGAGAGGAAGAAAAGTGATACAGATGGGAAAGAGGTGAAGGGCTTTGAAAGAGGGGAGTAATAAGAAGCCTCTGGCTCAAAGAGTGCATGGGGTGAAGTGGTTAAACTATTGGAACTTGTAGCTGTTCATTCTAATTTATCCATTACTACTATGTTTTTATTTCTATTTTATCCATTTTTCATAATTTCCTGAGATTTGTAGCTTGTAAAGCCATGCCGCCAAGATTTTATTTTGGGGAGTAGTGCAAACCCTACATTTCATCTTATCACACTATCCAAGAGTTGAAACTAAGTTAACTGAAGTTAGCAAATCATATTCTTCTTTTTTAAGTTCTGGTATGTAACAACTACAATGCAAGCACAATCCATTGCAACTTGTATGCGGATATCATTAGCTGTCTGCTAGTACCGCCTTATATAAAACCTTTTTGGGCACCAAAAACTAATAATAACAATTATTTGACATCAGTAGTAACCATGAAGATTGTGAAGCCTGGATACCTGTATGGATGGAAGGCATTACACCGACACTTCCTCACAGAAACTTTTCGCAATTTTCTGTCTCGTGAACAAAGGAATCGTCCTGATCTTGGTCACTTGTTCAAAAGCATAAGCAATCTCAATGAGAGTAGGCTCTGAACCCCTTTCCCCTCCAAAATATATGCCAAAGGGTACACCAGCTGTACTGTAACCTGCAGGCACACTTATACCAGGATACCCTGCAATGGCTAGAACTGCATAAATTCCAGTATCAATGGTCACAAGGGAATCAAGTTCATATGCTACAAGAGCTTTATGGATTCCATTTTTCGTTAGCATGTGATTTCTCTTAAGGGCCTCTCTATATTGCTGTGTATTTAAGCCTGATGTGTTCTGAGCCTGGAGGAAATTCTCTTGTCCGTACCTCGAAATCTCTTCCTGATAGAAAATAAGCATGCTAGGTTTCATGAAACATTTTACAATAGGTAGCAATAATCCATTCAGAAAACAATTTACCTCAGTAGCATGCTGGATATTGAAGGAGATGATATCAGCCAATGTACGAACAGAAGATTGCAGGAGCTCGGAAAGGTAGATATTCAGGTCATGTTTAAAATCATATTTTACCACTATTTCCATCGTATTGATGCTTATATTTAAGAGACCACTTAACATATGATTTTCTACCAAAATTGCGCCTTCCCTCCTGCAAATCAGACACTAATACAGTCTTGGGACAGATAATTTTCTCTAGAATAGAATGCATTATTGTTTTAGATTTAATTCAAAGTTTATTTTAAATCTGTGGGCGTTCCCCTGGTGTTAATACACCTGTTTCAACAAGGTGTTGTAACTGGAGGCAGATCTGTTCTCAACAAAGGGACACATGTTTACTTATTCAAATAACTGTAAGGTTACCTCATAGTTTCCAGATGCTTCTCGAAGGATACTGCTTCAGTGGACCCAGGCAATAAGTCTGGGTTTCGAACAATACCCAACCTCTTGCCTTGCAACCCATCAATCTTGAGAAACTGCTTATATCCGCCTTTTGGAATTAACTGAGCTGCACTATTTGTGGCTTCGTGATCATGTATGTCATACCCAACAATCTCATCTAGCAGGTAAACTGCATCTGATACAGTTCTGCAAATAGGTCTGTTATCAATAAATTCAAGTCAGGCATCTTAGAACTGGTTATATTTCTACCAGAACGTTAGCTTCATGTAAACAACATTACATTTTATTTTGGGCTCAGAATTTTGTTCTTCTGGATATGACTTCTCAACCAAAACGACAAATGCTGTCTTCAGCAAGATCTTGAAGCAATATAACCACTTTCCTTGTTAATTATTGATGAAAGCACTCTCTGACTTGCTATAGACTTGCTACGGTGTAGATCTACTTACAGAACCTAAAACAATTCAATGGTGGGATGGGTGCCATGTTATGCTGTCCACCAGGTTCAATACAAGTTGTGGACAAGTACAAAATAGATAAGGCAGGGTGCAGGTTGTATGTTGGAGTTAACTTGGTGGAATAGATGTCCCTTAGGGCTTGCAGCTAAGCCAAAGAAAGCTTGTTCGCCATAATGCAGAAGCTTTAGAACAAAAAGTGCAATAAGATGCAATTCTAGCTGAATAAAACTTCATTCATCACGTGGCAATGATAAATTAAGAAAGTTGCAGATTTACCCCACAGTGTCTTGGTTGTATGAGATGGGAATGACTCCAGCCCTGCTTGTTAACCCAACTGCAGGCTTTATTCCCACAACACTGTTAAAACTAGATGGGCAAAGAATTGAGTCATGTGTTTCTGTACCTAATGACACTGTTACTATGTTTGCTGACACTCCCACTGCTGATCCAGTGCTTGGGTCCATGCAAGTGGTGGACAAGTACAAAATAGACAAGGCAGGGTGCAGGTTGTATGTTGGGGTTGGCTTGGTGGAATATATGTCTCTTAGGGCTTGCAGCTAAGTCAAAGAAGCTTGCTCGCCATAATGCAGAAGCTTTAGAACCAAAGTGCAAGAAGATACAATTCTAGTTGAATAAAACTTCATTCATCACATGGCAATGATAATTTAAGAAAGTTGCAGATTTATCCCACAGTGTCTTGGTTGTGTGAGATGGGAATGACTCCAGCCCTGCTTGTTAACTCAACTGTAGGCTTTATTTCCACAACACTGTTAAAACTAGATGGGCAAAGAATTAAGCCTTGTGTTTCTGTACCTAATGACACTGTTGCTATGTTTGCTGACACTCCCACTGCTGATCCAGTGCTTAGTTCCATGCAAGTTGTGGACAAGTACAAAATTAGATAAGGCAGGGTGCAGGTTGTATGTTGGGGTTGGCTTGGTGGAATAGATGTCTCTTAGGGCTTGCAGCTAAGTCAAAGAAAGCTTGCTCGCCATAATGCAGAAGCTTTAGAACAAAAGTGCAATAAGATACAATTCTAGTTGAATAAAGCTTCATTCATCACATGGCAATGATAATTTAATAAAGTTGCAGATCTACCCCACAGTGTCTTGGTTGTGTGAGATGGGAATGACTCCAGCCCTGCTTGTTAACTCAACTGTAGGCTTTATTTCCACAACACTGTTAAAACTAGATGGGCAAAGAATTAAGCCTTGTGTTTCTGTACCTAATGACACTGTTACTATGTTTGCTGACACTCCCACTGCTGATCCAGTGCTTGGTTCCATGCAAGTTGTGGACAAGTACAAAATTAGATAAGGCAGGGTGCAGGTTGTATGTTGAGGTTGGCTTGGTGGAATAGATGTTTCTTAGGGCTTGCAGCTAAGTCACAGAAAGCTTGCTCGCCATAATGCAGAAGCTTTAGAACCAAAGTGCAATAAGATACAATTCTAGTTGAATAAAGCTTCATTCATCACATGGCAATGATAATTTAATAAAGTTGCAGATTTACCCCACAGTGTCTTGGTTGTGTGAGATGGGAATGACTCCAGCCCTGCTTGTTAACCCAACTGTAGGCTTTATTCTCACAACACTGTTAAAACTAGATGGTCAAAGAATTGAGCCATGTGTTTCTGTACCTGATGACACTGTTACCATGTTTGCTGACACTCCCACTGCTGATCTAGTGCTTCTGTTCCATGCAAGTTGTGGACAAGTACAAAATAGATAAGTCAGGGTGCAGGTTGTATGTTGGGGTTGGCTTGGTGGAATAGATGTCTCTTAGGGCTTGCAGCTAAGTCAAAGAAAGCTTGCTCGCCATAATGCAGAAGCTTTAGAACCAAAGTGCAATAAGATACAATTCTAGTTGAATAAAAACTTCATTCATCACATGGCAATGTGATAATTTAAGAAAGTTGCAGATTTACCCCACAGTGTCTTGGTTGTGTGAGATGGGAATGACTCCCGCCCTGCTTGTTAACCCAACTGTAGGCTTTATTCCCACAACACTGTTAAAACTAGATGGGCAAAGAATTGAGCCATGTATTTCTATACCTAATGACACTGTTACCATGTTTGCTGACACTCCCACTGCTGATCTAGTGCTTCTGTTCCATACAAGTTGTGGACAAATACAAAATAGATAAGACAGGGTGCAGGTTGTATGTTGGGGTTGGCTTGGTGGAATAGATGTCTTTTAGGGCTTGCAGCAAAGTCAAAGAAAGCTTGCTCGCCATAATGCAGAAGCTTTTGAACCAAAGTGCAATAAGATGCAATTCTAGTTGAATAAAACTTCATTCATCACATGGCAATGATAATTTAAGAAAGTTGCAGATTTATCCCACAGTGTCTTGGTTGTGTGAGATGGGAATGACTCCAGCCCTGCTCGTTAACCCAACTGTAGGCTTTATTCCCACAACACTGTTAAAACTAGATGGGCAAAGAATTGAGTCATGTGTTTCTATACCTAATGACACTGTTACCATGTTTGCTGACACTCCCACTGCTGATCTCGTGCTTGGTTCCGTGCAAGTTGTGGACAAGTAAAAAATAGATAAGGCAGGGTGCAGGTTGTATGTTGGGGTTGGCTTGGTGGAATAGATGTCTCTTAGGGCTTGCAGCCAAGTCAAAGAAAGCTTGCTCGCCATAATGCAGAAGCTTTTGAACCAAAATGCAATAAAATGCAATTCTAGTTGAATAAAACTTCATCATCACATGGCAATGATAATTTAAGAAAGTTGCAGATTTACCCCACAGTGTCTTGGTTGTGTGAGATGGGAATGACTCCGGCCCTGCTTGTTAACCCAACTGTAGGCTTTATTCCCACAACACTGTTAAAACTAGATGGGCAAAGAATTGAGCCAGCTGTTTCTGTACCTAATGACACTGTTACCATGTTTGCTGACACTCCCACTGCTGATCCAGTGCTTGATCCACAGGGTTCAGCTGTCAAAACGTATGGATTCTGCACGATATCACATTCCATCAATGGCTACAAGAATAAACTAGTAATCATATGGAGAAAGTAACGAATTATTCATTGTAAACATAGTTTATAGTCACAGACCTTACACTGACCACCTCTAGCACTCCATCCATTAGGCGATTTGAATGTCCTGAAATGTGCCCATTCACTTAAGCTGGCCTTGCCCAATATTATGGCACCGGCCCTCCGCAGCTTGGATACCACACCTGCATCTCTTGGGACCTGTGAACCCAAAAGAGCAAATGAACCTGCAGTGGTATTGAGCTTATCCTGGGAAGCAATGTTGTCTTTGAGTAATACAGGTATTCCGTGGAGGCCACCAATGTATCCTCCTGCTTTGTGCCTTTCTACATCTGCTTTCTCAGCCAGCAGGAGAACATCAGGATTCACTTCGATCACAGCATGGAGTTCGGGATTGAGTTTTTCAATGGTGTGGAGGTAGAATTCCACAAGGCCTGTGGACGTAAGCCTGCCTGTCTTGAACGCTGATTGGATTTGTTGAATTGTTGCTTCTTCTATGTGGAAAGAAGGATCCGTAAGAACATTTTGGCATCTGCCCTGGGAAGAAAACAGTATCAGTAAAAGGAGTATTAAGAAGGGTGTCCTTGGTCTGTAATTGCCCATGTTCTGAGCTTTGTGAGGCCTAGCCTATGATACCCACAACGTTAATAGATGTCTTGGAGCGCGTGTATTGTGTCCTCTGTTGAAAGGATAATCTCTTGTATTTTATGCATTTCAGGATGTCAAGAAGCCTAAACTACGGAATTTTTCTCAGCGTATATCCGGCCGCTCTTATCCCGTAGACTGTAAGCTTTGACGGCTTACTTGGCAGTGCGAGCCCCTCTAATATTTTTGCCCTTCCATCAGTTTTCTGCGAAGCACTTATACCGTTTGACAAAATCCCTAATGGTCTACTTTTTTCTTTCTTCTGCATAGTTCTCAGGAGACTAGGATAAGGGTAAGGTCCTATGGAGGGGGCTTCCTAAAAAAATTCAATGGATGCTGTTGAGATTTTTTAGAATTCAATTTTGCAATTCAGCTTAAAAGTTTGAACTCCAAAATTTAAGCAATCAACTGGAGTAGTTTGATAAAAACTAATAGATAAATAAAAAGTCTTTCCTTTTTATTTTTCAGGAAAAGATTCCAATTAATTCTGTAGCATAATTTTTTTTGCTTCATGGGACGGCTTGATCCATGAGAATAGAAGCCCAAGCCTCACGATGAGACCATATTGTAATACTCATACACTAGATGGATAGGGCACCAAAATGCCATTTGTTTAAAAAGTAGGATACTATGTATTTGGAGAGGAAACCTCTATGGAGAATGCATCCTTGATCTAATTAGTAATCAATTGAAAAAAAAGAATCTATCATGATTTTCAAGTTAATTAATAAATCTGGTTAAAGATGCATTTTGGGGCTGGATAGACAATAGTATTTGGAGATACCATATATATATAACACTAACTTTTAACTTTGAATATATATCAAGTTTAACAAGAGAAAATTTGAAAAAATTAATTGTTTGTTATTTTAATTTCTTTGACAATTAATATCATATCATTTAATTTTCAAGTTTAAATACATAAACATTATAATATAATAAATTAAATATAATAAATGGACTTCGTAAAATATAGATTTTTAAGAGGATTATAGATGGAATTCATACCAACATTTGTTTGCATGAAAATACAATTCTTTTGCAAGGATAGATCACATCAATGTTATTAAACACACATCTTGGTCATGGGTATAGATCGTTGAAGTTGAAATCTGTACGAGAGATCATGGAGCAAGCCTTAATACTTGCAATATTCATTTTTAAAAGTATATGGAATGTATACATAGTCATATGCTCCTATCAAGGGCATACAAACATATTTTGTTTACATAAATTATAGCCATACAAAGGTGCTCATGTAAGTGTTAGGGTAGGAATAAAAACATATTTTGTTGTTCAAATCACAATAGTAGGTGCACACATTGTAAAATAATATCATGCGATAAAAATGTAAAATCACAGTGCAAGTAATGACATGCTTTTTAGGTTTTTTTTTTTCATTTTTCATTTTTGTGCATTTTGGGGTTGAGACATCACAATTTAGAGCTTTTTTGAGGGGAGATAGAAGGAAACATGAGTGAGACATTTTCTACATTTCAAGATACCTTTGTACCTAGTTATAATATGGAAAACACGAACTAGTCCTCAAGATGCATCCCAAGGGGTCATCCAAATACATCTCCTTACAACATTATTTTATATTATTGATGGAATTCAAGATATACTAAAAATACAAGTCCTTTTAACCATCATTTGACATAGCTTTTGATAAAAGGAATGGGTTGTGAATTAGAGATACACGATTCTAATTTAGAATCTAGGCAACATTATTTTGATTGCATTTGGTTTATATTTATAGTTTATGTGTTGTGATTGCAATGTCAATACAATGATTATATGCATACATGCTTAGTTTATCAAATGCTAAGTGGTATGAATCTTATAGTCTTCATCAATGTTACACCAGTCCTAAGATATTCGCCACCCCTAAAATTTTATTTACTAGCAATTGCACCTTGGCGTGCAATGGGCACACCAATGATGATTGCATTAGTTGAGTTTATTTTTAGCATACAATGGGGCAATGCATGGGGTTAATTATAAGGCCATTAAACAAGTGATGTTTTGTGTGTAACCTATGTGTTTATAGACAACTTGTGGCTTTGATTTTTTCATAAAGAAATTGCATATATGAATATAATAATTTATTTTATTTAAAAAAATTCAAACTAGAAATCTCCAACTTAGAATGTTGATTACATCCAAATATTAGATAAAATTTTATATAAAAATAAGAAGGTATTGTGGCTACATAGAATTGAGATAGTTACAAATAAGGCTATGTAGGAGGATATTTTGTTGTATAAAGCACTGAATATTTCTATTGTTCCCTTAAAAAGTTAGCTAAAAATAAATTTGTTAGCGGTTTTCACACATACTTCACATGTTGTCCGAAACATTCAATACAAAGTTCTAGAAAAGAAATTCAAAATATTATAATGGAGAGGAAAATAAAGCATTCACAAGCGTAATTTGATTGAAGAAAATTTGGCAGCATATTTGATTTCATAGAGAATGTGGATGCATTATAGAAAATATTTTTTTATCAAATAACTTGGATGTATTTAAGCATTGAATATCGAAGGACATAATGATAAACAAAAGTTACTGACAATCATTAATTTTGAAGGTCATATAAATGATGTGTTGCTTCACATGAAATAGTTGATCAAAAGTCAATCTCTCTTTTCCCATATCTCTCTCTCTCTCTCTCTCTCTCCTAATCTCTCTCTATTCCTCTCCCTCTCCCCCTCTCTCCCTCCATCTTTATCTCTCTTTCTCTCTCTCTCTCTCTCTCTCTCTCTCTCTCTCTCTCTCTCTCTCTCTCTCTCTCTCTCTCTCTCCTTCTAGATATATATGTATCTACCTCTACCGCTCCCTTTGATGAAGGGTACTCCCCTTATGATCTAAAACTCACTTGACAACAATAGAGAATTGCACAAACAATATGCAAAAAGGAAGTAAAGATTTTCTATTATCATTGAAATGAAAATGAATTTACAACATTACAATTGACAACACATGGGCTTTCTGATTACATAAATATGTGAATCTACAAATCAAAGCCACAATCCACTCTACTCTACCCTCTCTCTGTAACCCCCATTCACATCCTTTATTTGGAAGGTGTAACCACCCTAGAATCTTTTGGAAAGTGTAACTTCCTCAAGAAGATATTTTGAAATTTTATTAATTTTGGTAGTACAACTTCTCGAGGTCATAACTTTTGATTCGACTATCGGATTTTCAATTATAATACATTTTTAGAAAGTTCTTAAGAAGGAAAACTAGTTGAAGGTAGTATCAATAGGTAAAGTACTTTCACTTTTTGCCAATTTTTAGGCCCATCCGAAGACTCTAAGTACCTCAAAATTGACTTTGAATATTTTGACAGGATTTTCGGAAATTGAAATTTTAATCTCTCAAATGACAAATGCTATTGAAGTGATTTCTTCACCATTGAATTCAATTTACCATTCCAGAGGTCTGTGCAAGATTTCGTGCCCAGTCGTGCATAAATACAAACTTACTAAAAATAGTAACCCTACCAAATTTAGCCCTTATTGAAAAGAAACTTTTTTTTAGGTGATGCAAGATTTCTCTTACACCCCGAATGCTCCTGCATCACTCACTCTCTCTCTATATATATATACATATATTTCTCTATTCCCCTCTTTATGTGTTAATCTCTCTCTAACTCCCTTGCCCTCTTTATCTCTCTCCCTCTCCCTCTCTTTCTATTCCTCTCTATCTCTACCTCTTTATCTTAATCTCTTTGCCTCTCTCTTTGTATCTATTTGTCTCCTCTGTCTCTGTCTCTCTATTTCTCTCTTTTTCCTCTCTTTCTTTATTCGTCTCTTTATTTATTTCTATTTCTATTCTTTCCTTTATCGCTCTCTATCTCTTTACCTCTCTCCTACTCTCTTTGTTTCACTCTATTTGTCTCTCCCTCTCCTCCTCTCCCTCTTTCACCCCTCCCTCCCCGTTCCCTCACCTCCACCCCCCTTCTCTCTCTTTTCTCCTCCTATCTCTTACTGCCCCAACTATACCTTGTTCCCTCTCTCCCTCTTTCCTCAATTGGTAGAAAGTTAAATTGTTGGATTTTATAAATCAATTTAAATAATATTATATTAAATATATATTAATTATATTATATATTATTAAATATAATTATATTATAGATTTCGTATACAAAATAAATATATTATTAAATAAGAAATATTAAATATAAATGTACAATGTTATAATATTATCAAAATATATTTTAATAATCTACCTATATAAAATATAGTACAAAATATAATTCTAATGTATAATAATAATCAAATATTAAATCTATTATATATTTAATCTAAATATAAAATTTTATTTTATATAAGATAAATTATTAAATATATAATACATTTAATTATACCGAGAGGCATACCATTACAATGGTATTTTTTCATATGGGAGAAAATCTGAGATGAAGAGAAAATCCCCACCCTTGAAAATTAATTGGAAAAAAAGTTTATATAAAAACTTGGTGTACGACGTGAAAAACTGTAGAATAAAGGGTGCTCTAATAGGAATATAGGGGTTTATGTGTGATGCATGCACTTGTGAACGAGAATATAGGATGTTTGGTATACACGCAAAACATATCAGTTGTTGTGCATGCAAAACTGTACATGCAAATAATTATGCGAAACTATTGCATTCAGAAGTGTTTCAAAAAGCTTATAGGCATTTATCATACCCTTATCTGGTGAGAATTTGTGAAAAGTTCAAAGGTTTTGAAACTCATTTCTCTGGCCCTATTCTTTGATTGTAGGTCTTCGTTGTCCCTTGCCATCTTGAAGATCCTCATAAAAAGTGAACCATCATTACACTATCTAGAATCATGATCTACCAAATTTTGAGATTGCAAGAGACAAGCTATTAGTATGATGCACTGAAGGCCAAACCATGGCAAGATACAACTGATGTGATGGAAATGCTAATAGAACTGGCTCCTGAGAAATTGCCAAAGGTCACTGGCGTGCCTCAGCTCACAGTCAATACCTTTGGAAGCATCGACTTTTCCATAGCCATTCAAACTTCAAAACTGTTTTTCGAATAAATTGACTAATACTGCTTAAGGATAACACTAAATTCCATTTTTTAAAAAATATCTGCAATATTCTCAATATCTTCTACTACAAATTCTATACACGTAGGTTTATATAGTGTTTTATTGCTCATGTTGAGATCTAATAAGGATGCAGTCTTCGGATCAGGTTTTCTTTATATGTCTTGCAGATTTTTTGCCCATATCTATTGGGTTATGTACATGTTGCAGGCTTGAATATATGGGTATCGAGTTATGAATATATTACAGGCTTTTATTCAAACGTGTATTGGGTTATGTGCATATTGCAGGCTTCTTATCTCTCTGTATATTGCAGGCTTCTTATCTTTGCATTTTTTGCTAATAAGATGGCAAAAGCGGCTCTGGTCAATTCCAGTCTCTATTCTGGCCAAAGGAAATTGCCAACTCTGCGGTCTAATAAGCCTCATGTATCTACCACAAGGATGTCACGTGTTGTGAGGCTAAATCTATGGAGGGGGTCTGATGGGAGAGGAAAGGGGTTTGTTTTTGGGAAAGGAAGACTTGATGTGGTAGCCTCTTCAACAAGGGAGAGTGTTGTTGGCAGCGATGATTTTGACATAGAGCAGTTTGAGAGGGATTTAGAGGAGAGATTTAAGCTTCCAATTCTTACCGATCTATTTGACTGTAAGCCAATACAGACCACATTTTTCATCAAGAGCAGGTCTATTTTCTGGTTCAAAATTTGATGTATTTAAGGTGCCTATTGACATATATGTTCTTAACCCAACTTCATTTTGATATATTTTGGCCACCCAATTACAAAATAATTGTTTTTAACTTTGATGAGGTTATAGGTCTCATCCAACATGATGCAGGTTAAACTCAGATCACTTTCTTAAGATTTAAAAGCATGGGTCATAGGGGAATGCACTCTATAATCAGTACACCATAAGTTTGTTAGAGTTATGGGTTGCCTTACACTTTGTCTCTATTATAGGTACACCAAAATCCCTTGGAAAATACATAATTGTTGCTCACTCAAATATCATTTTTCTATATTTAGGGCACCCACTTACGTGAATATTATTTTCAAACTGTCCCAATAATATAATTCTTGTTAGCTCAACTCCATTTTCATGTCTTGAACTTTGTTCATTGTTGTATTTTAAGTGTCCCACCTTACCATTAGACCACATTGGTTAGGATGATCAACACATAATTGTTATTCCAATGAAAAAGTGCCCTATCTTACCAGTAGATCTTGCCAGACAAACAAATACACAATTGTTAATTGTAATAAGATGAACCTTTCTTTTCTAATAACAAGTAAATTGGGCACCTTGCTGAAAACTCTTGCTTCATATTTGTTTAATGAGCAATATCCACTACTACAAAGTTATTGATGCAAGAGCATCTAGGTGCATAAGCAATCCTACACACCAAAAATATTTATTTTATTCTCCTCTAATTTTTGGCTTATTTTCAAGGATAACTTTAAGAACCCCCCCTTGGCGAAGATGTAAAATCCTGGCGAATCTTTCCTTTTATTTGAAAAAATTATTAATTTTCCTAGTGAATCTATGCACATTATTAAAAATTTGTAAAATCATGGCGAATCTTAATGAATAATTGGTAAAAATAATAATCATAGTGGCGAATCTTAGCGAATAATCACTAAAAAGATTAATTACAATGGCAAATCTCTCCTTTAAAAAATTGCATAGTTGGTTGGCGTAGTTCCCCCATATTTTTTTTGTTTTTTTGTAATATTGAAGTAGGGGCTCGGGGGCAGCAGCCACTGGTGGGGTCAAGGGGTAGCACCCCTTGCAGGAGTCAAGGGGGCAGAGCCCCTTTGTGGGGGTTGAGGGGGCAATGCCCCCTCACGGGGTCCAGAGACAGTGGCCCTGACGCGCTCTTGTTGCGATATAGGCGGGGTCGAGGGGTAGAGCCCCTCACCTCTAAGCATAAATTCACTATCGAAAATGCATTGGAGCACACACAGATTAAGTATTTTCTTAAAATCTCACTTTAAAAATAAGACTAAATGAAAAGTGAAATTGTTACCATTGATTAACTTTTTAGTCGGATGGCTGCAGGTTAATTCTGCAACCTATATGCACGTGCCTTTTAAAAGGCTTATTGAGGCCCGAAATTTGTTTTGGGCCACATGATTAAATTTAATCGTGTGGCTCAAAACAAATTTTAGGCCTCAACAAGTCTTTTAAAAGGCACGTGTATATAGGTCATAGAATCAACCTGCAACCATCCGATTAAAAAGCTAATCAAAGGAAATAAATAAAAGCCCTATTCAAGGCTAAAATATCCCTAAAATTACATGGTAATTTATTATTAGTGTTGGATGTTGTGGTTGTCATTGATGTCAACACTATTAGCATAAATGTATTTGAAGCTGTATATGTCGAGGATATTGAAAAAATATTAATAAATGAGTTCCAGGTTGTCAGTGGTGAAGTGAAGTTCAGTATGGTGGTTATTTTTGTACGTTGTTGATCAAAGGTTGTGGACTAAAGGGCTTTTTGCTGAGTGTATCTAGTTTATCCACGTTGAGTTTCTGAGATCCGCATGAAGATTTGATTGAGTTATGAAGATTTCCATTCAGACAGTTTTTTATTTCATCAGTTGGTGTTCCTGATTGAAGGTGATGCTATTTTAGTTAGTTCAGTTGCTGCAGATGCTTCTCTTGTGATTCGTGATGCTTGTGGATATTTCTAGATTGTGCTCTATCTTTATTGCATGTCTGCATTGATCATTGTGATCGTGGTTGGTGATTTTCTCTTGTGTGTTCATGTTTTTCTTATTCTTGGCCGACAGTGTTTGTAACGTGTTGTGGATCTTCGAGGAGAAATTAATTGAAGTCTCTTCATGCTAAAGATGTTGATTTGGGTCCTCACTAAGTTGTGGCCGACCTTGGTTGATTCACATTGATAATATTTAATGTTTTGGGTCGACAACTTATATTCATTTTATTATTTCTTTATGGTCGACTTGTAGCAATGAAATTTCATGTAAGTGTGAAAAAGGTGTTCTTCTGTGTGTGTGCGCAAATAATGTTCTAAATCATTCAAAGGCATAGCAGAGTGTGAAGAATTGTGAAGAAGTGTGAAGAAGAGTGAAGGAGAGTGAAGAGGTGTTCATGCGCTTAATTGGAACTGTAATCAGGCATTAGCAGATGCTATTTTCTCAGTTCAAAATCTGGATGGATTTAATCTGAATCTCTTTGTAAGATAGTGTGTCTTCCTTTGTAATTGAGCAGTGAGCTCTAGGAAGTGTGTCTGAATGCATGTGCATTCTCCATATTTCATTTTCATTATACTTTTAACAGGGTATAATCTTGTGGACTGACCTCCACCATGGTTTTTCCCCTAATAGGGTTTCCACAAAAAAAATTCTTGGTGTTATGTGTGTTTCTGATGTGTTGATGATTTATGTTTTCATGGTTAATAATCAAATCACAGAATAAGGTTAATAAGTTGAATAAGTTTTTAATTTTTGTGACAATTGATTCACCCCCCCACTCAATTGTCTGCCCTTGTATTGCCAACATTTGGTATCAAAGCATGTTCCTTGGAAGAAGTTTAACAACTTAAGGTGATCCGGGATGGCAAGTTACAAGAAGGATAGTCCGAGATTTGATGGAACAAATTATTCTTTGTGGAAGACTCGAATGGAGTGTCATTTGAGATGCATTGGTGAACCCTACTAGAGCATTACGAGTAATACGTATATTATTCTATAGAATGGTCCTACTACTTTTGCTAAGATCAAAGATGCTTAGTATAATATCCAGGCTAAGGAAGCTTTGTTGAGTGCTTTGACTGATTCTGAGATGACAAATGTTATGGATCTGAAGACTTCTTATGAGATCCAAAAAAAGTTGGAAACCTTGTATGAAGGTGATGCTAATGTGAAGATTGCTAAGTTGCAGAGTTTGAAAGGGAAATATGAAAGGTTGAGAATGGGTGATGATAAGAACATTAATACTTACATGCAAAGAGTGAATGAACTTGTGTATGGTATTAGATTGTAAGGAAAGCAGAGGTGCGAAAACGCTTTCCTAATGTCAAAACCACAGGGAAGAATGCAATGCAGGGCTTTTAATTTTCAAATTACAATCTAATTAAGACACACATGAAAGATTTTCAGAAATAGAACAAATACATACAGACAACTAAACAACAGATTTACGTGGGAAACCCTTTCGAGAAAAAACCCACCACACCAAGCTGAATCTCTTTGTATTACAGTAACAACAATTACATACAATCAGAGATACAACTCTCTGGTATTAGTCACAGTAGCTTTACTCACTGTTCACCAGTTACAGACCATGCTCTCATCAAAGTCGATTGAACTCACTATATTTTACAAATTAGAATCGTTATGCTTTTATTTAACACATTCTGATTTTTCCTTCTGTGCATCCTTATCCGCCATTGCCAACCATAGATAGTTTCCTTTCGAGCTTTGATTTTTTCCTTGCATGCTATTTTTTCCAACACTGCAACTGATGCAAAAAACTAACCGTCATCCGTTTGAAATCCGCTTCCTCTGATTGGTCCAGCGGGATGCCACATAGGATGGTCACATAGTCAAAGGAGGTCAAACTTTCTTAGCATATCGGTGAGACACTAACAGTGTCTCCCTAATGCCACAAAGTTTCTCTATCGATATCACCAAGAGTCCCAACAGTCGGCAAGTCATCATAACAAAAGCCACAAGTCATACCAAAACCATTGAAGTCCATTTCATTCCTATTAGCAAGAGTTCCCTTATCAGCGAGACTCATATCGAATGCACACAAGTCATATCAAACTCAGAGAAACCATCGACAAGACTTCCACATATCGCCAAGACCTTATGTTGAAATCTTCAAGTCATGCTGGCATGAGCCATTTGACATGACTATCGCTCTTTGGTGAGACTCATATCGAAGTCACAAGTCACAATGATGAGTTATACTATCATCCAGACACTTCGTTCTCGCCAAGACTTTCCACCGTCCACTTCATGTTACATCGATGAACATTCCCTATCGGCAAGACTTATTGTTTTCACCAAGAGGTTACTCCGAGCACACCTTGTTATCCCGAGTCGGCGAGACTTATCCAAGTTGCCGAGACCTTTCATTGAGCATCACCAAGTCTTACTGAGTCGGCAAGACTTATCCCTTTTGCCGTGACCTTTCTCTGAGCGCCCCATGTCTTACCGAAGACTGTCGGCATGACTTATCCAAGTCGCCAAGACTTCTTAGCGAAGTCTTTTGTCACCGCGAAGACACCACGAGAATTCTCCCGTTAGCGAGACTTAGCTTCATTGCTGAGACATCTCCCCGCGACCCATGAGTTACTTCGATATTCGCTTTGACACCCGAGAGCAGCCTTTGTCAGCAAGACATTACATACTCGCTGGGACATCTCACTGAAGCCCTAGCGTTAGCCTGATAAGATCAACTGTCGCCCAAAGTTCTACCGATCGATAAAAGGTCACGCCGAACACAAAGAGTCATAGCGATAGTCTTTTCGGCAAGACATCAACCTTGTATTGGCGACATGAACCTATCAAGTAGATTTAGAATAGTTAGTCACCCAAACATGAACATTGTCACAATGACTTTTCCCTTCAGGAGTTCCATGTCAGTTAGGATTGAGACACATATTCCAACAAGCTCCCACTTGATGAAGATCTTACTGACACTTCCAGAGCATAATAAAACTACTGAAATTCATGGGCCAAGAGGCCCATCGAACTGGCACACCACCTGAACTTGTATGTGCTCACAGGCTTCGTCAATGCATCTGCAACATTCTCCAGAGTATCCACTTTCTCCAAAGAGACCTTCCCATCTTCCACCATATCTCGTACAAAGTGATATTGTACATCTATATGTTTTGTCCTAGCATGGAAAGTAGGATTCTTTGCCAAACATATAGCACTCTGACTGTCACAGAAAATAGTAATTTTTCCTGCATCAAAACCAATGTTAGAACACAAACGTTTTAACCAGATTGCTTCTTTACAGGCATGTGTTGCTGCCATGTATTATGCCTCTGTAGTGGACAAAGCGACTACAACCTGTCGCTTGCTCATCCAACTCACTGCACCACCATTCATCATGAAAATATATCCACTGGTGGATCTTGTGCTGTCAATGTCCCCTGCCCAATCAGAGTCTACATAACCTCGAATACTGAGAGTTCTCTGTGATTCAACCAAGTTACCATGGTAACACAAAGCATAGTCTGAAGTGCCCTTCAAATATCTAAATACTCTCTTCACAACATCCCAATGTGTTCTTCCAGGATTAGCCATAAACTGACTAAGAACTCCCACTGCTTGGGCAATGTCTGGCCTTATACAAACCATAGCATACATGAGGCTGCCAACTGCACTTGCATAAGGCACAATGGTCATGTCCTCCATCTTAGAAGGAGATTTTGGACAGTCCTCAACAGATAACTTCGTTCCCTGCATGACTGGAACAAGTAGCTGTTTGCAATTAGTTATACAAAATCTTTCCAGAACAGTCTTGACATACTTACTTTGACTGAGCCAAAGCTTTCTATTCTTCCTGTCCCTGGTTATTTCCATTCCCAAAATATACCATGCTACACCAAGATCTTTCATTTCGAACTTTGCAGACAACTGAGACTTAAGATTAGAAATCATTAGCTTACTATTGCCTATGAACATCATATCATCAACATAGAGTGCAATAATAAGTACTTGATCACTTTCAACTTTGTAATATACACAATGATCACATTTTGATCTTACAAACCCCAACGACAAAATGAAAGTGTCAAATTTCTGGTACCACATTCTAGGAGATTGCTTTAAGCCATACAGAGATTTCTTCAACCTACAAACTAGTCTTTCTTTACCCTTTTCCACAAAATGCTCCGGCTGGGACATATAAATTTCTTCTTCAAGATCACCATGAAGAAATGTTGTCTTCACATCCATCTGCTCAATTTCTAAGTCATACGCTACTACAAGTGACAAAAGAAATCTAATAGATGTCCGCTTAGCTACAGGAGAAAAGATTTCTCCATAATCAACTCCCTCTACCTAGGAATAACCTTTCGCAACCAGCCTTGCTTTATATTTTTCCACATTGCTGTCCAGACCTATTTTCTTTTTAAACACCCATTTGCAGCCCATAGCTTTTCTGCCTGTAGGCAATGGCACCAAACTCCAGATATCATTCTTTTCTAATGATGCCATTTCTTCATTCATGGCTTCCAACCAAGAGTTTGAATCAGACACTTTAAATGCCTCTTTCACAGTCCTAGGTTCATCAGTGCTAGAAATTAAAGCATAGGCACAAGTAGACTCAATTAAAGAAAATCCATACCTATCAGGTTGCTTTCTTTCACAAGTTGACCTCCTCATAGGCTGAGGCTAAGGTGGTTCTTCATCTTCTTGAGAACTTTCATAACTACTTGAGCTCTCCTCAATATCAGGTACATTTTGATTTTTCAATTCCTCTTTATTTGGTGTTGGAGGAATTGCTGCTACATCCTTTTCATTTTTTGATTTCTTCTTTGACTATAGATCCAATGTAGAATATTTCAGCTCATGAAAGATAACGTTTCTGCTGTACAAAACCTTCTTAGTCTCAGGGTTCCAAAGCTTGTATCCTTTTATGCTAGCACTATAGCCAATAAAAATACACTTCACAACTTTGTTTTCCAACTTAGATCTTTTTTCAAATGGTACATATGCATATGCCTCACAGCCAAAGACACGAATATGTCTTAGAGAGGGCTTCTTTCTAGACCATGCTTCCAAAGGCGTCTTTTCAACAAGAGCAAAGTTAGGAGAACGATTTACCAAGTAACATGCTGTAGAGACTGCTTCAGCCCAGAACTTCTCCTCCAAGCTAGCACTACTCAGCATACTTCGTGCTCTTTCCATTACTGTCCTGTTGAACCTTTTAGCAACTCCATTTTGCTATGGAGTATAAGGTGTAGTCTTATGTCTTTTAATCCCATGATCTGTACAGTACCTTTCGAATTCATCTGAACAAAACTCACCGCCATTGTCAGTCCTTAAACATTTTATTTTTCTACCAGTTTGATTTTCAACAAGGTTTTTAAATTCCTTAAACAGACTGAACACTTCTGATTTACTTTTCAGAAAATATACAAATGTTCTTCTTGAATAATCATCAATAAATGACACATAGTATCTTGATTTAAACAGATAAGGAACATTCACTAGACCAAACACATCAGAATGAATGTAATCAAGAAAACCAGAAGATTTGTGAGGACTGGAATAAAATGAAACATGGTGCTGTTTACCATATATGCAATGTTCAAAAAATTTGAACTCAAGGTTACAATATTCAAGCCCTTCTACCAAGTTTTTATTTTTCAAGGTTTTTAAACCTTTCTCACCAATGTGGCCTAGCCTATGATGCCAGAGCATAGTCTTTTCTGCTAGAAGTTTAACCTCCATGGAGTTTACACCATCAGGAATGTTTTCCTTCTTTTCTCCATGAGCAGCCTTAAGTGACTTTGCAGAGACACTATTGCATTGAATAGCCAGTGCATCCATCTTGTACAAAGTACCAATTCGAGCACCCCTAGCTAGCACCATAGAGCCTCTTGTCATCTTGCAACCATTTCCATAGAACGTGACCTACACTCCGATATCATTCAGCTTACTTACAGAAAGTAGATTTCGAGCCAGACCTGGTATATGCATTACATCATTGATTCCCTTCACTCTTCCATCAGGGAATTGAATTCTGACTCTTCCACGACCAAGAATTTCCAAAGATGAATCACTTGCTAAGTACACCTTTCCACCATTGTATTCTTCATACTTTGTGAACCAATCTCTATGAGATGTCATGTGGAAAGATGCTCCAGAATCAATCAACCAGACATCATCTGATGCCCGTGTAGCCAAAGCTGCAATGAAGGCATCTGCATCACTCTGAGAAGAATCATTTCCAGAAGAGTTCTTCTTCTTCTTTTTATCCTCCTTGCAATCCTTTCGGACATGACCAGGTTGTCCACAATTCCAGCATTTCACCTTGGAATTCTTGCCAGGAGACTCTGATCTCCCTTTTGATTTCGATTTGGACTTCTTGTCCTTCTTCTTGCCTTTCTCCTTTGGTCTCCCTCTGACAGCCAGAGCCTCCTTTGCCATCTCAGAATATTTTCTTCTCATTTCTTTTGATAACAGAGAAGCAACAACATCTTCCATCTTGAATGTGGATGTTGTACTCCCTATAGCCATCACCAAATGATCCCAAGAATTAGGTAGAGAACATAGCAACAACATGCAACGATCTTCATCTTCAATCTTCACACCAATTGATGTCAACTGAGCAATCAACATGTTGAAAGCATTCAAGTGATCAGCAACAAACCCTCCTTCCTGCATTCTCAAAGAGTATAGCTTCTTCCTCAAGAATAGCTTGTTCACCAAGGACTTGCCCTGATAAATGGATGCTAATCTTTTCCACAAGGAAGATGTATTCTTTACTTCATGCACATTCAGAAGAACATAGTCTGCCAAACAGAGCCTTATCAGCCCTTTTGATTTTCTATCTGCCAGGTCCCAATCCTCTTGCTTTATGCCTTGAGGCATTGTTCCAGACACAACAGTCCAAAGATCTCAGTCTACTAACAGATCTTCCATCATGAGTTTCGACAACTCGAAATTACTACCATTGAATTTCTCTATCTCCATCTTTTTGGATGTGCTTGCCATCTTAATCTGTAATTAAATTATCAGACCTCTACCAGACTCCCACTAAAAAAAAAGATTTGACACAAAAAACCCAACCCACTCACAAGGATAACACAACTGGCCAAGCTCTAATACCACTTGTAAGGAAAGTAGAGGTGCGGAAACGCTTTCCTAATGTCAAAACCACAGGGAAGAATGCAATGCAGGGCTTTTAATTTTCAAATTACAATCTAATTAAGACACACATGAAAGATTTTTAGAAATAGAACAAATACACACAGACAACTAAACAACAGATTTACGTGGGAAACCCTTTTGGGAAAAAACCCACCACACCAAGATGAATCTCTTTGTATTATAGTAACAACAATTACATACAATCAGAGATACAACTCTCTGGTATTAGTCACAGTAGCTTTACTCACTGTTCACCAGTTACAGACCATGCTCTCATCAATGTCAATTGAACTCACTATATTTTACAAATCAGAATCGTTCTGCTTTTATTTAACACATTTTGATTTTTCCTTCTGTGCATCCTTATCTGCCATTGCCAACCATAGACAATTTCCTTTCAAGCTTTTATTTTTTCCTTGCATGCTATTTTTTCCAATGCTGCAACTGACGCAAAAAACTAACCGTCATCTGTTTGAAATTCGCTTCCTCTGATTGGTCCAGCGGGATGCCACATAGGATGGTCGCACAGTCAAAGGGGGTCAAACTTTTTTGGCATATTGGTAAGACACTAATAATGTCTCCCCAATGACACAAAGTTTCTCTATTGATATCGCCAAGAGTCCCAACAGTTGGCAAGTCGTCATAACGAAAGCCACAAGTCATATCAAAACCATCGAAGTCCATTTCGTTCCTATCGGCAAGAGTTTCCCTTATCGGCAAGACTCATATCGAATGCACACAAGTCATATCGAACTCAGAGAAACCATCAACAAGACTTCCACATATCGCCAAGACCTTATGTCGAAATCTTCAAGTCATGCCGGCGTGAGCCATTCGGCATGACTATCGCTCTTCGGTGAGACTCATATCGAAGTCACAAGTCACAACGATGAGTTATACTATCAGCCAGACACTTCATTCTCGCCAAGACTTTCCACCGGCTACTTCATGTTACGTCGATGAACATTCGTTATCGGCAAGACTTATTGTTTTTGCCAAGAGGTTACTCCGAGCACACCTTGTTATCCCGAGTCAGCGAGACTTATCCAAGTCACCGAGACCTTTCATCGAGCATCACCAAGTCTTACCGAGTTGGCAAGAATTATCCCTTTCACCGTGACCTTTCTCCAAGCACCCCATGTCTTACCGAAGACTGTCAGCATGACTTATCCAAGTCGCCAAGACTTCTTAGCGAAGTATTTTGTCACCGCAAAGACACCATGAGAATACTCCCATCAGTGAGACTTAGCTTCATCGTTGAGACATCTCCCCGCGACCCATGAGTTACTCCGATATTCACTTTGACACCTGAGAGTAGCCTTTGTCGGTGAGACATTAAATACTCGTTGGGACATCTCACTAAAGCCCTAGCGTTAGCCCGATAAGATCAACTGTCACCCAGAGTTCTATCGATCGACAAAAGGTCACACCGAACACAGAGAGTCACATCGATAGTATTTTCAGCAAGACATCAACCCTATCTTGGCGAAATGAACCTATCAAGCAGATTTAGAACAGTTAGTCACCCAGAAATGAACATTGCCACAATGACTTTGCCCTTCAGGAGTTCCATGTCAGTAAGGATTGAGGCACATATTCCAACATAGATGTGCTGGTGGAAAGATAGATGAATATGAGATTGTTGCTAAAGTGCTTAGATCCCTGCCTAATTCTTACAAAGTCAAAGATAGTGCTATTGAAGAGCTCCAAACTGTAACAAACATAACTAGAGATACATTGGTTGGTAAGCTGACTGCTTTTGAGTTGAGAAAATTTGGTGATGCCCTTCTTAAGGTTGAATCTGCATTTAAGGATACTACTTCTGGAAGAGATAGACAAAGATATGATCCAAGTGAGAGTTCATCTAGAAAGACATTCAAGTATGAAGATGAAATCAAACATATTGAAGAAGAAGAAAGAGAGCTAGAAGAGCTGGAAGAACTTATTGTCAAAAGAGTAATGAGAGGAAAACGTAAGTATGAAGGAAAATTACCTCTTAAATGCTTTTCTTGCAATAAGATAGGTCATTTTGCATCAAGGTGTCTGGAAAGAGCTGCTAAACCAAGACATAACAAGCCTAGATTTTAGAAGAAGTGTTACTATGATACTGATGAAGGCGTGATAGATGATGAATTTGATAAAAGAAATAAAAGTGATGATGAATGGGTATTTATTGCTATCAAGGAAAATAATCCTGTATCTACTGAATCTGTTGGTTGTACAAATGTGGAGGTTGCTCAAGTTGAAGAAAAAGATGAATGCATAATTGACAGTGGATGTTCACATCATATGACAGGAGAAAAAAGTAAGTTTGTAAGCTTGGAAAAGTATGATGGTGGTGTTGTGAGATTTGGTGATAATACAACTGGTGTGATCCGTGGAAGAGGTTGCATTTCTCTTGATGGTAAGCATAATACTGATGATGTTCTATATGTAGAAGGCTTGAAGCATAATATTTTGATTGTTTGTCAAATGGTTGATAAGGGATACAATCTTCAGTTCAAGGATGGAAAGTACAAAATATTGAGTTCTGAAAATGAAATTGCATGAGGTACAAAAACAAAAGGTAATATCTTTCACTTGAATGCTGCTAGGAAAAGTTGTTTGATTGCTCAAGTTGATGAAAGTTGGTTATGGCATAGGAGGTTGTCATGTTAACTTTGATAATATTGTCAAGATAAGTTCCACTAAGGATGTGAGAGATCTGCCTAAGTTGGTGAAACCTACCAATGCAATATTCAAGGAATGTCAATTGGGAAAACAAACTAGGATTTCACTTCAAAGTAAAAAGAATTGTTCAAATGAATTGTTAGAGCTTGTGCATACTGAAATGTGTGGTCCCTCTAAGGTTAGAATTTTACAAGGTTACAGGTATTTCATGTTACTCATTGATGATTATTCTAGAGTGGTATGGGTTACTTTCTTAAGGGAGAAATCTGAAGCACTGGAAAAGTTCAAGATCTTTAAAACTATGGTTGAGACAGAGACAAGTTTGAAGATTAAATGTTTGAGATCAGATAGAGGTGGTGAATTCACTTCCGGCGAATTTAATACTTTTTGTGAAGAACATGGAATAAAAAGACAATTATCTGCACCATGGACCCTTCAGCAAAATGGAGTTGTGGAAAGGAAGAACAAAACAATTGAAGATGCTGCTAGAACTATGATGCTGGAAGGAAATGTTCCTCATATCTATTGGAGAGAAGTCATGAGTATTGTTGTGTACAGACTCAACCGGGTACAAATCAAAGGTGATACTGGTAAGACCCCTTTTGAGATATGGATTGGTCAAAATCCTACTATTAAATACTTCAATATATTTGGAAGTAGATGTTATATTAAGAGAGATGAAGACATAGGAAAGTTTTATGCTAGGAGTGATGAAGGTATCTTTCTAGGTTATGCTACTAAAAGTAAGGCCTACCGGTGTTACAATAAAAGATTGAAGAACATGGTTGAAAGTTAAAATGTTAAGGTTGATGAAGAGTTTGGTACACTATCTAGAACCTGTGGATATGACTATGTTGATTAGGATGACAGTACAAACAAAGGAAAGAAAATTCAAACTACAAATCAAGTGAAAATCAATCTGGTAAATCAAGAAAATGAAGAAGAAGGAGAAACTGGTGAAAGAGTAGAAGAAAGATCAGAAGAGCCTGAAGTTGAAGAAAATCCTAAGAGAACTCTGAGGTATGTAAGATTGAATCATTTAGAAGATCATATTATAGGTGATAAGAGAAAATGTGTCCAGGATAGGAGAAAGATTGTAGAAGAGTATTGCTTGATTTCAAAGACTGAGCCTACTAGTGTGAATGAAGCATGTAAAGATGAGCACTGGATTAGAGCAATGAAAGAAGAGTTAAAATAGATTGAAAAGAATGATACATGGATTCTTGTTCCTAGACCTAAGGATAAGAATGTCATTGGAACCAAATGGGTCTTTAGAAACAAATTGAATGAGCAAGGTGAAGTGGATAGAAACAAAGAAAGACTGGTATGTAAGGGATATTCACAAATGGAAGGAATTTATTTTGAAGAGACCATTGCCCCTGTTGCTAGAATTGAAGTTGTAAGATTATTTCTTGCCTATGTTGTTCACAAGAACTACAAAGTTTATCAGATGGATGTAAAATCAACTTTTCTAAATGGTGAATTGGAAGAAGTGTATGTTGAGCAACCTGATGGATTCTAGTTGACTGATAAAGAAGACATGGTGTGTCAGTTGAAGAAAGCATTGTATGGACTCAAACAAGCCCCTAGAGAATGGTATGCAAGATTGGACAAGTATTTACTGAAGCTTGGGTTTAACAAAGGTACTGCTGATAGTAATTTGTATTTCAAGAATGATGATAAAGATTTGATTGTTGAAGTATTTGTTGATGATATTATTTTTGGAGGAGATGATACTTTGTGCATGAAGTTTGTAAATGGGATGCATAATGAGTTTGAGATTTCTATGATTAGAGAGATGAAATTATTTTTGGGATTACAGATTACTCAGTTAGATAAAGGGATTTTTGTATCTTAGTTCAAATATGTGAAGGAATTATTGAAGAAGTTCGATATGGAAGATTCAAAGCCAGTTGGTACACCAATGGTGACCGAATGCAAGTTGACAACAGAACATGATTCTCCGAAAGAAAATTAGACAAGATATAGATCAATGATTGGTGGATTGTTGTAATTAACTCAAACTAGGCCTGATATCATGAATGTTGTATGTATTGTTGTAAGATTTCAAGCTAATCCGAAATAATCTCATGTGACTGCTGTGAAGAGAATTTTCAGATACTTGAAGGGAACTGTTGATCTTGGCCTATGGTATCCTAAAGATGATGATCTTACTTTGAGTGCCTTTACTAATGTTGACTGGACAGGAGATGTGAATGCCAGAAAAAGTACTAGCGGTGGAGCATTTTTCTTGGGTAAGAAGCTAATTTCATTGTTAAGCAAGAAGCAAAATGCCATTTCCTTGTCTACTGCATAGGCTGAATACATTGTTGTTGCTAATAATTGTACTCAAGTCCTGTGGATGAAACAAATGTTGAAGGATATCAAAATTATATATGATGAGCTTATTGCTATATTCTGTGATAACTCAAGTGCTATTAACATTTCCAAGAATCTGGTGCTGCATTAAAAAACAAAGCATATATCTATCAAGTTTCACTTTTTGAGGGAGAAGGTAAGTGAAAATGAGGTCAGATAGGAGTATGTGCCTACTAAGGAGCAGATTGTAGACATCTTTACCAAGTCGTTGCCTAAGGATACTTTTGAGTATCTCAGAGGTAAGTTAGGGGTGATTATCCCTTCTAATAAAAACTAAGGATGCATTGCATTGCATCAGTCCATGCATTTCACAGTCATATCTTGTCTCAGATTGATGTTGTGGTGGCTGCTACTTAGGGGGAGTAGTCAGATGTTCAAAAATTTAGATATGTGGTTTAGAGCTTAGAGAACTTTATCATTGATGTCAAAGGGGGAGAAGAGTCATGTGAAAAAATGGTGATTATCTAAGGAGAAGAGCCTTATGGGGAGAAATATTATGTGAAAGTGTTGAGGAGAAGTTGAGTCAAAACCTAAGCAGGGGTTAGTTGCGTTGATGGTGTTTTTCACATCATGTTTTTCCATCAATGCCAAAGGGGGATATTATTGGATGTTGTGGTTGTGTTGATGATATGTGGTTGTCATTAATGTCAACACTATTAGCATAAATGTATTTGAATCTATATATGTCGAGGATATTGAGAAAATTGTAATAAATGAGTTCCAGGTTGTTAGTGGTGAAGTGAAGTTCAGTATGGTGGTTATTTCTATACATTGTTGATCAGAGGTTGTGGACTAAGGGGCTTGTTGCTGAGTGTATCTAGTTTATCCACGTCGAGTTTCTAAGATCTGCATGAAGATTTGATTGAGTTATGAAGATTTCCATTTAGACAATTTTTCTCTTTCTTCAGTTGGTGTTCCTGATTGAAGGTGATGCTATTTCATTTAATTCAATTTTTGTGGATGCTTCTCCTATGATTTTTGATGCTTGTGAATGTTTCTAGACCGTGCTCTATCTTTCTTTCATGTCTGCATTGATCGTTGTGAATGTGGTTGGCGATTTTCTCTTGCTTGTTCATGTTTTTCTTGTTCTTGGCTAACATAGTGTTTGTAGCGTGTTGTGGATCTTGGAGGAGAAATTAATTGAAGTGTCTTCATGCTGAAGATGTTGATTTGGGTCCTCACTAAGTTGTGGCCACCCTTGGTTGATTCGCATTGATAATCTTTAATGTTTTGGGCCAACAGTTTATATTCATTTTATTATTTCTTTATGGCCGACTTGTAGTGATGAAATTTCATGTTGCTGATATATAAGAGCGATTGTTTATTCAAATTTAAGTGTGAAAAAGGTGTGATTCTATGTGTGTGCACGAATAATCTTCTAAATCATTCGAAGGCAGAGCATAGTGTGAAGAATTTTGAAAAAGTGTGAAGAAGAGTGAAGGAGAGTGAAGATGTGTTCATGTGATTAATTGGAACTATAATCAGGCATTAGTAGATGCTATCTTCCTAGTTCAAAATGTAGATGGATTTAATCCAAATCTCTTTGTAAGATAGTGTGTCTTCCTTTGTAATTGAGTAGTGAGCTCTAGGAAGTGTGCCTGAATGCTTGTGCATTCCCCATATTTCATTTTCATTATACTTTTAACAAGGTACAATCTTGTGGACTGACCTCCACCATGGTTTTTACCCTAACAGGGTTTCCACGTAAAAAAAATTCTTGATGTTATGTGTGTTTCTAATGTGTTGATGATTTATGTTTTCATGGTTAATAATCAGATCCGAGAATAAGGTTAATAAGTTGAATAAGTTTTGAATTTTTGTGACAACTAATTCACCCCCCCTCTTAGTTGTCTACCCTTGTATTTCCAACAATTAGTGGTGATATTTCCCCAAAATTAATGGTAGGAATACAATATTATTGGCGAATATAATTAATATTTTTAATTACAGTATAAACTACTGGCGAATCAATTCTAATGACACATTGTTTACATAGTGAATCAATTCGATTTATTAGTTTAAAAAATAATGCATTGGCGAATCAATCAAGATGAAATTAATTTTTTGTAAAAACCTGGTGATTCAATCTCCTTTTTAGCTTGTACTATTCACCATTTCTAGAGGTCCCAATTTCAAATATTCGCCAATTGATGAAGATTTGCCACTAAAGTTTTCGCTGCTTGTTTTTGTGTTGTAGGCATGATTTTAATCTCCTTACACCTTTCTTCAGCAACCTTTGAAGATATTTTTATTCATATATTTTATTGGCCTAAAGTTCAAGTGAATTAGCATGACATTTGATAAAATGAAATCCCACACCCCAGTTGGGAAACATATTTTTTATTACTCTTGTAGCTCCCTGGATTAAATAAAAAGAAAGAGAATAAAAGTTTGTGGGAGTGGAGGTGCCAGAAAGAGGAGTGGAGAACAATTTTGGAAAAGATTTGAATTTTTTTTGGAAAAAACATTGAAGAGAAAAATTAAGGGGTTGAATGCATGAATCCCATGCCTAGAATGGAGGAAGAGGTTTGACTAGCATTCCAGGGAGAGAAATATTGTTGGATTCGTTATTGTGAGAACCAATTTCAGTAAATTGGGCATAACTTTCTCATACGGTAACGAAATCGAGAATTTGAAAATGATCTGAAAAAGCTGAGAATGAGGTGCATCAAACTTAGAAGGTGTTTTAAAAGACTCATGATGATTAGGGAGTAGTGATGGATAGAAGTGATAGGTTTTTGGAACTACAATGATTTTTGGTGATTTCTAGAACTCTGCCTGTGGGGGTTTGCATATGGGTTTTGAATCTTTCCTATAGTTGATTGTAGTTGCAAATGGATCTTCCAATTTGGATTGAAATGTTGATTTTTCTGATAATGTAGACTTCGAGTATTTCATTGAATGCAATAAAATATTCTATGCTGGAACTTTTATTTAATTTTTTTTTTAAGTGTTGATTTTGTGAAGGATGGCTGCAACAATTGACAAACCTCTTTGGTTTCTCAATTGTTGATTGCATCAGTTATGAGTTCCATTCTTGATCATTTGGATTAATTTCAGTTTTGTGAAACTTATAGTTACAATATGCTTTCCCACTGGCCAAGTTCTTATGAGGAAAGCTAGTAGAGTCGAGCAGAGTTATTGTCAAGTTATATATTAATAATGAAATTGACATCAAAACTAATTATGAAAATCATAATTAAATTAAAAAGGATGGTTTGAATTGGTCTTTAATCAACTCTTGATATGTATAGTGTATAGTTATACACACTCTGATACTACCAAAAAATTGCATGAAAGAGTGGTGGTGCTTAATCATCATTTACAAAGCATTCTTTCACCCTGATCAATGTGTGCATGCCCTATCTGTAGGGCTTGTAGGTGGATTTTGGATGGTTACCCTAAAGATGCCATAGTATATAGAGAAGTAAGTTGTGTTTTCTCTCAACATCATTGTGTAGCTATTGTAGTTCTATTTAGTCTCTTCCTTGGGGTTCCATAGGAATTTGTACTATATATTTTACATTTTATGTTTTATTTAATGAATGTGATTAAGTGAAACTAAAAATGTGTGTCAATTAAGGAATTGTTGTGTGTGAACATTGATTATATCTTATCAACTCACAACAATGAATCTTAATAATGATATATCTTTGTACTCAAAGAATTTTACTTTTTATTGGTGTTAGTAAGAGCTTCAATAATTTTTGTATATGGTTTCCCCTATTTTCTATTTTCAATTTCTACTATTACAAATGTGTAGATGTCTCTTATTTACAAGATTGACATAAACCATTATGCTATTATAAGTCATGGCCTAAGTCACTTAGGTTGATGTGTATTAGACTTGTATGGCATTTTTCTCAATACAAATCTACTAGGTGTTTCTTTCTTTTATATATTGCTTATTTCAAATGAGTTTTTTTTTCTTTCTGTATAGAATTGTATTTGTGTTCAATTTTTTGGTACTTGTTTATCTATTCTCAAGGGGCTTTGGCCCTATTCTTTTATTGCAGGTCTTCGTTGTCCCTTTCCATCTTGAAGATCCTCATAAGTAGACCATCATTTTAGTATCTGGAGTCATTATCTGCCTAATTCTAAAATTGCAAGAGACAAGCTATTAGTATGATGTAGTGAAGGCCAAACCATGGAAAGTTACAATTGATGTAATGGAAATGCTAATAGAATTGGCTCCTAAGAAATTTCCAAAGGTCACTGATGTGTCTCAGCTCACAGTCAAACAATTTGAAGAAGCACTGAGATATGGGATTCTTTTTCTTAATAAACTATTCAAATGTGAGGACATCGAGCACCTCAACATTGCCTAAATTTCCTTGCTATTTAAAATCATGGATGAGGAACTACCCAAGTGAGGTGAGATTTTAGCCTTTAACTTCCAAAAAATAGTTTAAGGAGGCACAAGCTAGAGGAAGCTTCTACATGGAGAGCTATCTCATCAATGCAATATGCATATCTCACTAGTTTAGCTTGGAATTGTTGGCTTGGAATGTTTTAGTATTGATAGTTTGTACATTCACAAGTATTGGAGAATTTACAAATTACTTATGATTTTTTCCATTCTCTTGTCCATGAGATTTTGAAATTAAAGATCATATCACACCTATAATATTCAAAAACTTACTAAATGAAAATTTGATCTGAAGTGTATTAGCACTTCTATGATACTCTCTGAAACCAATAGAGGCAAACGAACAACAGACCTATATGTGAGGAAATCTGGTCTAGTCTGGTTCATGCTTGGAATTAAAAGTAAACCTAAAAATGCTAGTAGATCTATCCTAATTCATTATGCTAAGGAAAAAAAATGATTAAAATCTATGTTTCTATTTTATTTCTAAAGCTTATCCTCTAAAAACTATTCCTTTTTTTCTAATTGAATTTTCAAACAAAATATGCACAAAATTGGTCATTTAGCCATCATATTTAGCTCTTGTTTCTCAAGAAAATCCCCTAAATGGATAATGTCTATAGAAATGTCCCCAAATTTGAGGAAACATTCTTAACTTTTTTTTAAGAAAAGTATAAAAATTCTATTGCATAAAACACAACCCTAAAATTTAGGGTGACAAACCATGACTTGGTGTACAAATTTTATTTCATAATAGAAATAGAGACAAATAATTTCTGTGATAAAACCAAACTTATCTAAAAGTTTTACTCCTTAAACAACCTCCAAAAGATAGTTTAAGGAACCTCAAGCTGTAGTAAGCTTCCATGTGGAGAGGTATCTAATGTATGCAATCTGCCTATCTTACCTATTTAGCTTTGTTGAAGAAGTATTCTCCCTCTTAGAATACAACATTTCCATGTTTCTAGCATCCATGCCTTATGATCTCTAAAAAGCTTCCTGACCTCTAAGGGAACCCTTTTGGTGGCATGTGAGATGTCTAAATATCATGTGGAAAATTAGGAATTCCCAATGAACCAAACCAAGTATGCTACTAAAAAGTTAAAAACAAAAGATATTGATTAGGTCAAAAATTTGACTTTGC
The DNA here is from genome assembly GCA_007258455.2 of Sequoia sempervirens. Taxonomy (NCBI): domain Eukaryota; kingdom Viridiplantae; phylum Streptophyta; class Pinopsida; order Cupressales; family Cupressaceae; genus Sequoia; species Sequoia sempervirens. Next base: position 540,938,848 of record VDFB02270651.1, on the reverse strand, counting down.
ACTTCAAAAATTAAAACCAAGGAAATATAGGGATATACTAGAACAATTACAAACCTTAATTGTAAACCTCCATTGATTTTTGTATCCAAGTAGGAAAAATGAATATTAGCCCATATAACTCAAATTCACATGCATCTGCTTAAGTCACGCTAATGTCCCTTTAAATTTCTAGATAAAGGCTTCCTGTGTAACTAGATAAAATGATTAGATTATAATTGAAAAAAAAAAACAAATGTAATCAATATGGAAAGCTTATGAATAATGGTGAAATAAGATCATATCAATGCATTGGAAGCCTCTTTTCAATGCCTTGAATTATAGGGGGAGAGCGTGACTCAAGTTATGCATTTTAGTGACAAAACAAATGATAAAAATGACTTCATGGATTTTATTAGATAGATTTGGTAAAAACACACTCTTAGTGACTTTAACTAATGAAGAAAGTGTAATGTCTTAAAATTGTACCCCTGCAATTTCACATGCATTTTTGTATCCGCTTTAGTGTCCACTCCCTTAGCATCTTGTGTAGGCTCATTTTAGCTACTGAAATCAGCCTTTTTCCCTTCTCAGGATTCTCAACACCCCTTTTCAGCAGCTACCCTTTACGCATTAGCTTTGTGTCAAACCTAAGTCTTTTCCCATTCTTGTCATTTTGTAGCGTGATGTGTATGGACACTAGTGCTCTGTGCTAGCATCCTGTGACGTTTCAACATTCAAATGATTGTTTCTGAGCATGTTTGCCATTTGTCAGCAATTTTTATTGATGGTAACAGCTAGGGACACCTTGTAACCACTCGAGAAGCTTCTTTTCCCTCTTTAAAAGTTGTCTTTTTAATCCATTTGGTCTTCTAACTTCTCTCTAGCTTTGGATCCTACCCTTTCCTCCTCTATTGCTCTTGCTATCTTGCTTGCACGACTCCATACAACTTGTTACAACAACACTCTCACATCCTTACAACACTCTTTGCAACACCCTTCACTCTTGCAACTATCTTTGTCTCCCTCTTTGGCTTCCTTAAGCTTTGCAGCTGATATCTCTCTTGCCTTATGCTTGTGAGCATCTTGGGATTTCACACATTCCCTACTTATTGCATCTCTATTTTGTGATACGGGTTCTCCTCCTCGAGAGTAGGGGTTTTCTTTTATCATCTACATTTTGTGATACAAATTCTCCTCCTTGAGTGGGGGTTGCTTTTATCAATCCTTTGTTCATTTCTCTCTATCTATCTAGTTGTCCATGGAATTGGGAACACCAAAATGGGGGTTTGACTAAGGCAAACCCCTATACAGCCCCAACATTTTCTCTAGATCTTATGCATGTAGGTATTGAAGATATTCATATGATGGAGGCTTCATTACTTGGGTGGTTGTAAGAACTTTCTCTCATCCTCTTTAACTTTATCATTTACTTCACTTTATTTTAGTGTTATCATTTACTTCACTTTATTTTAGTGTTATTACATTTTTTCATTTTGTCACATTCTAGAAGTTCTTAGTAATTGATTGCTAGTAGTCACTTTGTTGTTCTTTGTGATAAACTCAGTTTTTTGGTCCATATGGATGCCATCATGCCAGTGAGATGCCAATGTGCCATGTTGTCATCCTTGACCCTCGCACCATCCTTTGACCAAGATCCTGTCAGTCTATCCAAAAAACCTTTGTGATTTTCTCTTTCCAATCCTAGAACTCTCATGTTGTTCCTTGAGGTAGTTTAGGGCAGTTCATCCCTTGGGAATCTCTTAAGAATAAAAAGACTCATGAGTAGTGAATCCCCCTTCTCTACAAAAAGAAAGAAATTTGCATTAATGATTTAATAGCTGGACAAAAACCCAAGTGACTTATGTTGGAAATGAAGCCCAACCATCACTGCCCTTTTGTATTCCTCTTCCCATGTCTCTCCACTTGTCTAAAGAGTTGATATAATTCCTTTCTAGTGTAGATGAAGAATGATGTATTTTGGGTTGATTAATGAAATAGTGTGACCTGATTTCCTTGGTGGATGTAGCCATTTTGATGGTGAACCACATTAAATTCATGTCTCTATTTTATCTGTGTGTTTTTTATTCTTTATCTATTTTAGTTTTTCATTTATCTGCATTTTGTCTTCAACAATTGGTATCAGAGCCATGGTGCTCAATCATTTGGCATGAGAGGTTTGAGTTTGAGTGGGAGCAATGCTGCCTAATGAAGGAAGTCATAGGAAATCACAAGGGAGGTCAAAATATAGGGAGAGAGATGTTTGTTGCTAGTATTATGGAAAGCAAGGCCACATCAAGAAGAATTGTTGGTTTTTGAAGAAGGTTGAAAATCAAACAAAAGAAGATGAAGCAAATTTGGTATGTGAAAAGGATGTTGGTGCAACAATTGGTGTTCTTGTTTCATCATTGGAAAAAAGACCATTAAATGTTTGGGTGCTCATTTCAGAAGCATCATTTCATGCCACTCCATGCAAGGAGTACTTCAAAAATATGCAAAGCGATGACTTTGGTAAGGTTCTTCTTGGAAATGATGAATCTTGTGATGTTATTGGCAAAGGGGATGTTTTGTTAAAATTAAAAAATGGAAATAGTTTCCTATTACGAGATGTTATATATATCCCTCATCTCAAACAAAATTTGATTTCAGCTAGATAGTTTTTTTCATGAGGATGTAAAGTAACAAAAGGGGCCTTGGTAATTGCTCGAAGCAACAAAGTAGGCACCTTGTATGTAGAGAGAGTCATGTTGTAGTGGGGGTTGTTCATTCCATGCAAACTCCTTCATTGGATGATATATGGGCTGCAAGGAAAAGTTTTTTGGACAAGTTAGATGCTAAAGCTGATTTGGTTGTTGAGGAATTTCTGAACATCTTGGTGGAAACAAAGATTTTGGCAAACCTAAATGCTTTATGACCCTTCTAGGGTTTTTCACCTAAAAGGGTAAAGATTTGGGCCAAAATGCTTTGTAAACACTCAATATTAATGTAAATATGAATCAAATGTGTCAATAGAATGTCCTAAATGTATAAAACTAAAGAAAGATATTGATTATTAATGCTAAACTTGAGAAATGCAACTTGTTGGAAAACACATTGTGATATGCAAAAGCACCTAGAAATGAAAGTAAATTGTAATAGAAATTGATGAAACTGAAAGTGTGCACTTGAGAACTTGATGGAGACTAGAAATGACTTCGAAAAAGTTGCTAATGCTGAAAATTTTTCCTACTGGGACTCATTCTCCATTATGGGTGAATTAGTCCTAGATCTGGGAAACTGTTCTGGAGCTCATTTCAGACAAATGGGTATCCAAAACTGCAGAAAAAAAAATTTAGTCCTGGAAGTGGGACTCATTCGCCACTGATGGTGAATCAATACATTTTTGAATTTCTAAAAATCCAAAAGTGGAAATTGAAGCCTCGGTTTGCACTTCGGTTCCTGATAGGTTTTCGCCTCCAAAAGTCTGATTTTCGGCACTAAAAATGACTTTTAGTGGATATTGACTTGATCGGCAAGGAGATGTCTTCAACAACTTTGCAACTTGATCTTCAATTATTTTTAAGTCTTCAAGATGCCTAAATCTACAAACACACAAGACAAGAGAGGGAAATGTTGAATGTTAGGGCATGGGGGTTTGCCTTGGTCAAATCCCTTTTTAGGTAATTAAACCAAAATGAGGAAACAATGTAATGAAGCATGAAACAATGGGGTTGATACCTTGCCATGATGTTTGATCTTGAATTTCTGCAGTAAAAGATGAAGATTTTGCCCTTGAATGTCCTTGGAAGCTATCTTGATGGCTTAGAATGATAAAACCCTAGCTTGCTTGAGAAGAATAATGAATGATGAGTGAAGAATAAATGAATTGGTTAAGATGATCATGAATTAGGGTTTAGAGACTTATATTTATAGAAAATCCACCTTATTTACCCATTAATTGGATCCCCAAGGCCGACATGGAGGAAAATAAAACTTAAAATTCAAAATTTCCCGCTCAAAACTCAAAAATGACCCAAATGGGACTGATTTGTCACCCTAGGAAAAATAGTCCCACCTAGCAGGGACTCATTCACCCAGATGGGTGAATTAGTCCTAGAGGGGTCCTTTTGACAACTGGAATGTTGGGGAATGAGGAATTTTAGTTCTTATGTTGATTTCATCGGGTATTTGATGAAATTATGCCTCGGGATGCACAATATGGGGTCATAGGAGCCTATTAATGATGATTTAAAGGGTAGATAAGGCAAAGGACACAAATTTCAATGTGAAAGTGTGATTAAATACACTTTACAACACTAAAATGAGGTCCACTTAGCCTAGAAAGGCACAACATCCAATGTGAGTGTGTAAAACACATTACAACACTAGATTAAAGTTAGGTTTAATTTACAAGCCTTCTAGATTGATGTGAGGATGCAATTAAATACATTTTATAAGGGGAAAAATAGGTTTATTAATTCTAGAGAGGTGTGAAAGTATTTTACAACACTTTACAACATCTTTACAAGACATTGATAAATGCATTTGCAAGGGTCCAAACCTAATGTGGATGTGTAAAACACCTCACAACACCAAATCAAGGCCTCATTAATTCTGATTTGTCATCAATTAATCCCAAATAAAGCAAGAAAAAAGGGATACTTTTTTTGTGTCCATAGTTATCCCCCACTTTAGTGAGAGGATGAACTTGCTTCAGACTCACACTAAAGTAGACATTCAAGAAGGGTCCAATCGTACCAATGCAGATGGAAATGGATGACAAAGATGAAGGGAGCACTCAAGCCCCCAAGATCCAAGATCCTAAGTCAAAGCAACATGAGTGCAAAAGGATGCGTACAAGGTGAATAACATGCAACAAAACAATATACACTATCATGCAATGGCAAGAACTAGAAGGAAGAGAAATGAAAATGAGGTGGATCAAGCTTCGACTATCTGTCCAGCTCATTGTGGATCAGGTCTAGGCTGTTTGTTTGGAACAAGAAATGTGTACTCACTCTGGGATACTCACTTTGGGGCCACAAAAATTTTGGTTGTTCATGGGGTGGGAAGGCTCGAAAGGTGAGAAACATACGCTCACAGCTGGTATGTACTCACAAACACATAGGTGGCTATGGGGAAAGTCATGCCTCATAATAGGCTTCCCACTCAACCATACTAATGAGTGCCTCAAAAATACTTTTAAATATTCATTTTATGGTTTAAAAGACTTGTTATATTATTAATTAACATGACTGGCAGTAGACTATATGCTAATATATTTACTTGTTTTACTTTATGCTTGGATAATTTAGTAAATATATTAGAGGTAATGCTTTGTATTAAATGTGTTGCTTTTGTGGTGATAATGATGAGTTAATTATGCAGTTTTAATCCTTTACTGTCATAATTGGTATCCTATTCTTAAGGATCTTATTCAGGGTATTTAAGACTGATGATTGATGACTTAGCTCAAAGATAAAGTTAAACTCCCTGTTTAACCACATGAAGACAATCATGCCACTGATCGCTCTAGCTAGATGATGAATCACTGAATTTTCAAATCAGCTCCTCTTAGTCAGTTTAGGAACTTATCATCCTAGCATTGATCTAGCATTTTTTGTCTATCTATTTTTAGATCTATTTTAGTCTTTAGTTTAGATGCCTTGTATCTTGGCAGTTAACACCATGTTTTGAATTCAATAAGGATATGGTTATAAATATCAATTTTTAGGTTTTAGAAAGGAGTTAGATGATTTTTCAATTAGAATTTGTAATTGTTGCACTACTCTATTCTGTGTCCATGTTTGGGTCAATTTGAATGAAAATAAGAAGTTAACTTGAATCACTGTGTTAAAGGTCTCACCGAAGGAAGAGTAGGGCCCGCTCAACCAAACGAATTGGCCTTGTGTGGTATTTCTCTGATTTTATTTTATTTATGTTCATTGGATATTGAATCTGGAGTGTTAATTCTGTTTGAATCATTTTTAGCAGTTGTGTTTAATCACTTTTTAGCATAAGTTCATCATGGTTAGAATGGTTTATTATATTTGTGATAAAGTTTATTGAGTTAATCTAGATTTAGATGTTGTTTGTAGAAATTGAGTTTGACAATTATCTGTTGAGTTTAGTAGAAGCAATGATGGAAACTTATGGAAAGATGAAACTGAAACTTGTTTGGAATTTACTCGTGGAAATTAGTGTTTATGTTTTCTAGATTAATAATTATTTCCTTGCAATTTATTTTTGTTCTTTAAATTAGCATGTATTTTCCAACAACTCTTAAAATAGGTTTCTTTTGAAGTACATTAGAATTAAATTTAGATTTCAAACCCTAGATTAAGAATTAGATTAGGGTGATCCCATAATAGTGGTTTACAATTTTTGGCTAAACTGGACACTGAAATTATTATTTTTAACTAAATCTTCACATTCGGGCACCTGTAGTGGCTAAACTGTGAGGAATTTGAAGATGGTGCAAACTAGAGTCTTATCAAATTTTGTCTGTAGATTCTAAAAATATTTTAAAAAAAAATTTGGAATCAAATTGCACTTCTTTTTCCATCTCCCACGAAAATAGATTTTTTTCAGAAACCAACATTTTTAAAAAGTGACGCACACCGTATAATGCATAACTTTTTTTCCATGAAGGATAAAATTCTTATTCTTTCAAATTTAGATTTGTAACTCTAATATCTAGTGCTTCCACTTGGTTAGATAGTTTTTTATTGAATATTTTTTCCTTAATCAAGTTTCAAAGTTAAAGAATTACAATTCGGCACAATGCATCAGTATAACGTGTAACTTTTTGTATATGTCAATTTTATTTTATTTTTTGTTGGATCAAGGACTTCAATATCTAGTGCACTCATATTTTTCAATTTTTTTTTTTGATAATCTTCTATTTTTCCACATGTGAAGAATAAAGAAATTCATTTTCGATGAAAAACCTATGTTTAATAAAACTTAAAAAACAAATACATAACAAAACCAAAACATATTAACATTATATTCATTGGATAGCTTGTTCTGAAGAATACCATAATCATTTAAAATAAATTTTAAATGAATTCATTTGATTCCCCAAAATCTAAATCAAAATTGATTTTTTATCAACATTTTGATAGGTGTAAAGGAGACGCATTTATAGGTATGGTTTAAAACTAGCGAGGTTCTATCCAAGGGGGTTTGATCTAAGGTGATTTGATCAAACCCTCTTCAATTGGAATCCTTAAAATGGAAAATTTTAAGGGTTAAATCATTATATTTTATAAAAATATGCGATTTCAGCTAAAATTCGTTCCTCTCAGGAATTGTAAACCACTATTATGACAGCAGAAATTAATTTTAGTCTTTTCCATGAATTAGTCTCAATCAAGTCAAGCAAAGTCAAAAGTAAGTCAACGAAACTTTAAATTAGGAAATGAGATAGAATTAATCCTTAGGAATTAGTCTTTGAAGTTAAGCTCTAGAGAGCTCCTAAAAGCCCCTGAAGGAGCCAAACCAAAACTAGAAGTCACTTTTTATAGTGCAAAACCCCCAAAAATCTGTGAAAACCATCCTTATCACATATAGCTCTGAGACACACCCGGTTTGATAATTAAATGACTAAATGATGCAAGTTGTGACATCAACGACCTTTCCCATCATTTTTGGCACCATTGTCAGGGATTAAAAGATCTGGCTATTAATTTTGAAGTCTTAGTGTTAATAAGGAAGATAGATTTAAATTGTGGATGAGACGAAATAGAGACCATTTGGGGCAGTTTCTTCCATGGGATATTGATTTTCGAAGAAATATTGATTTTGATCAAGAACAAGACATGCAACAACATCAAATCAAAAATCAAGAAGAGAATAGAGATCCATTTCAGGAAGAAGAAATGAGAGATCAACCAGTACATCCACTAGAAAATAGGGCCTTTTCTTATCCTATTAATCTTGAAAGACAGATTGATGAGCCTCCTATGAAGAATATTTCACCCTCGGTTTTGCCTACCTTTAGGGGAAAAACTTCAGAGGATCCTGATCAATTCCTTTTTGAGTTCAAATTTTTATGCCAAACCTATGATTATACAAATGATAACTAGAAGTTGAAGTTATTTCCTTCTACCTTGAAAGAATTAGCTTTATGTTGGTTCATGGGTTTAGGTGCAGGAAAAATTGCAACTTGGCAGCAAATGGAAACAAAGTTCTTGGATAAGTACCAAGATTATTGTCGAGTAAGGGATAAGAAGGAGGAATTTTTTTGAATAAGACAAATGGAGGACAAAATTTTGGAAGATTACGTTGATAGATTTCAGTTTGTGCACTAGAGGTGTACTAATGGGTTGGATGGAGAAATTAGTAAAAAAAAAATTCTGAGAGGAATTGATGATGAATCTAGAGAGTCTTTTAATCTTATGGGGAAAGGAGACATTAATAAGCTTTCCTTGGATGATATTGTTGAAATATGTAGAAACTACTCTAGGACTAGAGTAGGGACTAGAAACTCCCAAAGAAACAAGACTCATACTACTTATGTGTCTGAAGTAATGGAGGAATTAGAAAACATGAAAACTGATTTACTTCTTCATCTCAACATGCAAGGAGATAAAAAGAATATTGAGCCTTTATCCATTTACTGTTCCAAGTGTAAAGGGAAACATCTTCTAAGAGAGTGTCCATTGAATCAAGTTCATATCTGTGAAATTTGTGAGAAACAACACTCAACAAGTTCCTATAATCTTTTGGCTGGAATTAAGAGCAATTTGAAGAAACCACCTATGGTAGAGGAAGAAATTAATTATGTTGGCCAAAGATCTCAAAACACAGGGTATAATGCTAATCAAAGACAATATGGTTCTACATCTAACTGGAATCAAAACCCTTGGAAAAACCAAAATCAATGGATCCCTCCATATCAACCACAACCACCACCTACATATTGGGGTCAACCTGAATGGATGAATCCTCAGTGAAACTAGTCACAGTGGCAAGCTAATTAGCAGTCGTAGTGGCAGTCAAATGAGCCATCATGGTAGCAAAATCAGACACAGTTTCAACCATGGAAAAATTAAGGGCAAAAATGTCCCTGGGTGCAAACACCTCTAGCAACCAATGCCCCTAATCCTACTAATGAAAAGGTAAACCAGCCTCAGTTACCAACCCAACCAGTTGCAAATCCGAGAAATACTCGTAATGAAGCAAATTCCCCTAATTTGAACATGACTGATGCTAATGATATTCAGTTGAGAAATCAGACTGTTCAATCTACACCAACAAAAGAAGTTCCAAAAGGTGGGAAAGAAAATGATATTTTAGTAGAAACACAAAACTCTGAGGATAACAAAAATTCAATCAGGCACCTTACCTTGAGTAGTTGAAGGAAGAAAAAGTCACTCCTGAAATCTCCCAACCCAGTTACATGAATGTAGTTGATTCTCAACTCCTTCGTGAGTTGAAGAAGATTAACATTGAGATACCATTGTTACAAGCCATTAAAGACATACCAAAGATAAATTAGTTGGTTAAGTCCCTTTGCATGAAAATACCAAGGAGGAAGAAGAAATTACCTCCCGCAATACAAATAGGGACAAAACTCACTGATGTGTTATCGGGAAGATTGCTTCCTCAGAAATATAATGATCTCGATAGTTCTATAATAACCTTGAGTATTAATGGAGTAGAGATATCCAATGTTCTAATTGATTTGGGAGCTGCCATAAATGTTATCACATCTGATACTGTTGAAATGTTAGGAATGACAACTATTTAGCCACCAACAACTATTTTACAGCTGGATGACCAATCTACTACCAAACCTGAAGGTGTTATAGAAGATATCATGGTCACCATTGACACATGGGATTATCTAGTTTAATTTTTGGTTCTTAAAGCCAAAAAGAAAGATTCTGGTTATCCAATTATCTTAGGAAGACCATGGTTGGCTACTGCTCCAGACTTAATAGATTTTAGATCTAGAAGTATGATCATTTTGAATGGTCAGAAACAAAAAGAGTTTTTTCTCTATCCTCCAACACAACCATCAATTCAACCAAACACTCAACTTTGGGTTGATGAGGATATGGAATCAAAAGGTGATGGTATTGTATAGTTAGCTATAGTTACTTTGGTTGAACATGTTAATGAATGTGAAGAACAAGAGTTTACTTCTGAACACATTAATCCAATTGAGAAAGGAAAATGCCAAGCAACATTGCATCAACAACACTCTTGTCCTCTGAATACACTTATTGAAAATTCCCTTGATTCTAAAAATGGCACTAAAGAAATTACAGTAGCTGGGGATAAATCTCTCAACATTAATTCATCGTTATCCCCAACACAAGAAAAATAATTGAAGGAAACTTTAGAAAAACATACTGAAGCATTTGCTTGGGAGTATACAGATATGAGAGGAATTCATCCTTCAATTTGCAATCATCACATTTACACTAAAGATGTAAAACCAATTAGACAAGGTCAAAGGTGAATCAATCTTGTTCTTCGTAATATTGTTAAACAAGAAATAGAAAAGCTGCTAAAAGTGGGGTTCATTTACCCAATATCTGATAGTCAGTGGGTTTCTCCATTGGTTATTGTTCCAAAGAAAAATGGTAAATGGCGTGTGTGTGTGGATTATAGGGAATTAAATAAAGCCACAAAGAAGGATCATTTTCCATTGCAATTCATTGATCAAGTACTTGATAATCTGCAAACAATAATTATTTCTCTTTTCTTGATGGCTTTAGTGGATACAATCATATCCAAGTAGCTCTTGAAGATCAAGATAAAACTAGTTTTACTTGTCCTTGGGGTACATACGCTTATACAATTTTACCATTTGGACTGTGTAATGCGCCAACAACTTTTCAAAGAGCAGTTCTTGCTGTCTTTGCAGATTTCACCACTTTGTGTGTTGAAGTTTACATGGATGAATTTATAGTTCATACAAAAACATTTGAGGAAGCACTTTAAAATTTAGAAAAAGTTTTACAAAGATGTAAAGATCACAAGTTATCCTTAAATCATGAAAAAAGTTCAATTATGATGATAGAAGGTATTGTTCTGGGAAATCACATCTCAAAAGAGGGGACAAAAGTTGATCCCAAGAAAGTAGTAATTATTCAAAACATTGAAATCCCTAGGAACCAAACTGGTGTTCGCAACTTTCTTGGGCATGCTGGATATTACAAAAGATTTATTGAAGGATTTAGTAAAATTGTTGGACCTTTGTTTACATTGCTCAAGAAAGAAGAGGAGTTTGTATGGACTGATGATTGTCAAAAATCTCTTGAGATAATTAAAATAGCTTTAACAATTTATCCAATTATCAAAGGACCTATTTGGGGAGTTCCATTTCAACACATGTTGATGCATCTAATTTGGCTATTGGTGCCGTATTAGGAAAAAAAGATGACAATGATGCGATGCATGCAATCTATTATGTTAGCAAAAATCTAAATCTCGCTGAAAGAAATTAAACAATGGAAAAATAATTTTTAGTTGTAGTATATGCAATTAAAAAATTCAAGCATTATATTACAGGTTACAAAGTTTAGATACATACAAACCATGCTACAATTAGATATTTGATGAAAAAGGTTGTAGTAGGTGGACGCATTATTAGATGGTTACTATTGTTACAGGAATTTGATGTGACTATCATAGATAAGCTTGGAAAGGATAATTTTGTTGTTGAGTTCCTTTCTAGAATTATTTTGTAGGATGATCAAGAACCAGTGGATGACACATTTCTAGATGAACATTTATTTGCAATATCAATTCATCCACCATGGTTTGTTGATCTTGCAAATTACCTTGTAATAGGGAAGTTTCCAAATTACTTCAGTCATAAACAAAAAAGAATGCTAATTCGTGAAAGTTCAAGATTTTAGTGGATTAATGGACTATTATTTAAAATGTGCCTTGATCATGTTCTTCATAGATGTGTTGCTGAGTTAGATGTCTATGATGTTGTACACGCCTTCCATTATGAGCCAAAAGGAGGACACTATTTAGCGGTTATAACAGTTCATAAGAGCTTAGGAGCTGGTTACTTTTGGCCATCAATGACAAAGGATGTTTCATTCTTTGTTAAGCACTGTGATGAATGTCAGCGGATGGGAAGACCTACCCCAACAATGGAGATGCCATTTCAGCCTCAAATAGCTCTAGAACCATTTGAAAAATGGGGAATCAATTTTTTGGGACCTATTGATCCACTTTCTAAAGGGAAACATTATATACTTGTTTGTATAGACTACGCAAAAAAATGGGCTAAGGTGAAAGCATTGCCAGTAGCAAGAGAGGACAAAGTAACCGATTTTTTGTACAAGCAAAATCTTTAGAGATTTGGTGCACCAAGAGAAATTGTTTTAAACCAAGGACCACAATTTGTATCAGTGATGATGGAAGCCTTTTTGAAAAGATATCAGATGACACATAGGAAATATTCACCATATCATCCTTAGGCGAATGGACAAGTTGACGTCACTAACCAAGAATTGGAGAATATCTTGACAAAGACTATTTCATTAAGGAAAATGGACTGGGCAGAGAGGTTAGATGAAGCAGTATGGGATTATAATACCACATGGAAAAAACAACCATATTTTCTCCATATGAACTTGTGTATGGGAAAACTCCACTCATGCTTATAGAATTTGAATTACGAACATTGAAAACAGCTTTAGAAGTTGGAATTGATTTACCTGAGTCAGAGAAAAGTACAATTTTATAGCTAAACAGACTAGGTGAGATGAGAATGGAAGCTCTTCAAAATATAAAGGTGATCCAAAAGTAAAGGAAAGAATGGCATGATAAGCATATTGTGACCAGATAGTTCAAGGAAGGAGATTGGGCATTATTATTTGACTCTAGATTTGAATAGTTTAAAGGGAAATTCCATACAAGATGGCTAGGACTATGAGATAGATCAAGTATTTAAAAATGGAGTTGTTCAATTAGTACCAATTGATGGAGAAAAGAGAGTTATGCTAGTTAATGGTCATCGATTAAAAATATATCATAAGCCAACAACAAAGGAGGAGTTTTAATTAGATCTGCAACACAAAATTGAACATTTTCTCATGGAAGATATCTCTTCCATGAGAGATCTTTGAACCTTTGAAGAAGGCATGAATAATCAAGGTAAATTGAAAACTAGCAAATGGTGGTTTACTTTGGAAAAAAGAAAGTAAATTGAAAACTAGTAAATACCAGTTTTCTTTCAAAAAACACAAAAAATAAATGATAAGATGACTGAAAAGCAACAATGGCGGTCTATCAAGGTTAACTTTGAGTAGCTCCTGAAAGATCTTGAAGAATCCCGAGCTCCTGAAAGCTCCTAAAGACTCTAAAGACTCCTGATGGATTGATAGCTCCTGAAGACTCCTGAAGCTCTTAAACTCCTGAGAGCTCTTGAAGGCTCCTGAAGGTCTCGAATGCTTGCAATAGATAAAGGTGTGCATTTATTGTGATTATTATTCTTGAAATATTATTTTCTAAAGTAGATAAAATAATGTAAAGTAGGTAAATATTTATGAGCTTAGAAACCTCCGCTATATTGTTATTAATAATTATAATAAATTTCTTTTAATAATTTCAAAAAGCGGTAGAGAGGTTGATGTAAATATGATGTGACATTCAACTGACATCCGTAATGATTACGGGTCACATTGAAATTCACCTGTCCTTTCAAAATCCTTTCAAAATTAAAATGGCATGTGTCAAAGGTGCCACCAACTTTGCAAATTGAAATATAACTGCAAAATTGTTGTGTGCGAGGCATTCAGAGCAGTAAAAGAATTAAATGCAAAGAAATAATGACATGTCGTGTCATTTTTCAATTTTTTTGCTTTAAAAAAAGGAAAGATCATTCTAGAAATTGTTTAACAACTCAGTCTGCCATTGTTGAGTCCACCATTATTGATAGGAAAAGATGGGAAGCAAAAGGAATACGGAACTAGAGAATTTTATTCTAGATTATGAGACCAAGAGGTTGCTGAGAGAAGCAGGATGGTTGGACTTTATTATGAATTATGAAGGTTTTCAATAGGAAATTTTGGAGGAATTCGTAAGGAATTTCCATGTGAATGTCACAAGAGTTAGGGGAGAGATCATTGAAGTTACTCTTGAAATTATAAGTGAAATTTTAGGTATTCCTACTGAAGGGAAACCGGTTAATAAGGGCCTAGTAAAGTTTGATAAATTGGTGTCAACATTTCATCAAGAACTGGAAAAGAAGCCTAAGATTCTTATGCATAAAGGAGATCAGTAGGGAATAGCTTGTCATAGCTTGGAAGAGCCGGAGAACTACTACAATGTGGGTAATCAAATTTTTCACATGTGAGGGACAATATGACATTGTATTAGGGCCAAGAATGTGAATGTTGATACATTTGAGGTATGGAAACAAAAAAACTTATGCTAGAATCAATTTACCATCATTTTTGTTTCAACAAATTGCTTCAATGATTTCTTGGGTAAAATCTAGGGGAGAGTCATCCATAAAATATCATGGTTTAATTCATTTGATAATTCAACATCATTTCTTGAAGAAAGAATCCGGGAAACAGGGTTGGATTTAATTTTTGTCTGTACCTATTGAAAAGCAATGTGCGAGAGGGGAACCACCATGTGCAAGGCCCTAGGTCATGGAAGGCCAAGTTGTGGAAGGTTGCCCTAACTTACCTCAGCTTAATGGGGTGTTAGGATATGCAAGACTAGAATGACGAGGACTATGAGGCCCTTCAATCACTTATGGACCCAAAATATAGGATGGGGCTAGGCGAGCTAGTTTTTAGGTTCAACTCTATGCCTCAGGAAGCTCTCTTCCCGAGGACGAAAGTGTGGTGCTGGGATGACAGTGCGGTGCGCTGGCATCTCTCAAGTGCGTTGGTGTCCATACAACCAGAAAACCACAGAGACAAGGTCAAACCTATGAAAACAAGCTAACAACCCAACTGACCATTTCTAAAGGTCCAAAATAACATGATTAAGTAAACAAAATACTCTTTAATGTGATAAAGCAAAAGTGTAAGAGTTAAGGTGGCAAGAAGGATCTCACAAAGAAACTCGTTCTCTAGCTAGCTCCTTGAGAACACGTTCACCTACATACAAAGAGGAGGAAAATTTTGGGTGGCTGTATAGGAGTCTGCCTTAGTTAGACCCCCATTTTGGTTTTTCCACCTCCACAGACAACCAAGAAAGCAAGTATGATAAAGAAAGTACTATAATAAAGAACACCAAAACACTACAAATAGTAAGTGCACTTACTCAACCAAGTAATAGAGAAGAGGAAAGAGAAGCTTACCACCTCCACCAAGGGCACTCAAGGCTAATTGGGGGAGAAAATGAGAGTACTCAAGCCTCTACTGTAATGGTGTTGTCCCAAACTTGCTCTACTGAAGTGATGGAGTGAAGTTGTTGCTACAATGGAGTGCTTGAAATGCTTGGAATGAGTGCAAGAGTGTGAAAGTGAGCTTGTGAATGAAGTGAAGAAGTTAGAATGCATGTAGAAGGAGAGAATTTGAAGAGGAAATGAAGAAAATGGCCATATTTGGGTTGGTCAACTAAAGAGGGCGTTACAACCTCACTCCCAATGAGAAGTGTAACGCCTCTGCAGGTTCAACTACTAGAATTTTCCAGGGATGTAAGCACGTCGCGTGGATGTCTGCATGCCGCGTGGGCATCTTTGACAAAAATTCCCCCACCGACACTCAAAATAGGCGCCGAGTGTGATGAAAGCAATGGGCTTAGTTGTAATTAAGCCTCCAAACTTGGTTTTCTAAAGTGGAGAAGGGAAAAAGGGGAATTTACACAAGGAGTGAAAATTCACTCTTATACAAGAAGAAAGGAAAACCCAAAAAGGGAAAAATTAGAAAAGGGAGAATCTTCTAAAGGAGAGAAAAAAAAGGGAAAAAGAAAGCTATAGGAATCCACTAGAGTGACCCGTGGTGCTTCCAAAAAGAGAAAATAAGACTTGACTGAAGAAAGACCTAGTACAATTGAAACTATTGTGTTGACTCCTAAGGAAACCCTTGTATTTGAAACCCCTATCTCTAAAACCCATAAGGAGACTTTTGAAGTCCATGAAGAAATCAAAACACTAGTGCAGTCCCCTGAACAACCTCACACCCCTCCTAAAGATCCAATTCTATCTCCTGAAAGAACCCCTATGACTGAGGTCCATGACTCTGTTGAAGAATCTGAAGCACAATCGGAAGAAAGGGAAGCCTCAGAAGAATTTGAGGAAGAAGAGGCCGAAAGATCCCCTTCACCTTCCCCAACTATTGAGAGAAGAAAAGGAAAAGAGATGCAAATTGAAGAGGAAGTATTTCATTAAATACAGAATGAGGAAGAATTAGAAACACAAGAATTGTTGAGGGCAATAAAAATTTCTAGGATTGAAGCTGAGTTAGAGCAGGAAAGAAAAGAGGAGGAATTACAACAATCTCTCAATAGAGCTTGTGAAATGGAAAAATAAATTGAACAAAAGGAAGCAAGATTCAAAGAAAAATTAAATGAAATTGAGGAATCTTTACAACAAGATAATGCATAGACATTAGCAAATGCAGAGGAAATAATGAAATTAAAAGAGGAATTACAGTTGAAGGAAGAACAATTAAAATAACAATCCATCAGGTTTTATTCACAGGAGGCTTCTACTTCCTCGGCTCCACCAAATTACCTTGCTCTGCCTCCTATTCCATCTGATATTCCATTAGATGTTCTGCAGAGAACTCAACTTGAATATCTTTCTTAATTGGCATTACTGAAATTGAAACATGAAAATGACCAGCTAAAAAGGCAAGTACAACAATTGGAGGAAGAAAGAGAAGAAGCAGAAAGAAGATTTGGACAAGCAATTGAGATATCCTCAGCAATGTTGTCAATGAGGAGGCCGTTAGAGATGTATGCATTATTTATGAGGGAGAAATTTTTGTAGTGGAAGTTAAATCAATTGGTTTTAAGAAGAAACGTTGATTATCATAATGACAATGATTTTCTGCAGGACTATTTCCACAACCATCCTAATATTTAGAACCAAATGTGAATTTTTCTAGCATGGGTTTTTGATGATTCTTTATTAAATGTTTATGTTGGAGAATTGCAAATGAGGTCATTTGTCTCTTTGATGCAAAATCAAGTTGAATGGTCAAAGAGAATTGAAAAATACAAAGAAGCACAAAAGAGGTACAAATTGCTAATGAGACCATAAATGCCTCATGAAAAATGATATATTACAAGGGTTTGATCAATAGTAATGCAAAAAAATATCAACCCTATCTATGTTTCCAATTTATTGAACAATATATTAGCTTTCCAAAATGTTGAAGGAACACTTCCTCCAGTGGAAATGAATGCATGTATGGAAAGATATTACACCATCCCTGAAACATTAAGGAGAGAACCTATAAGCCCAATAACATCAGACGAAGCTTAACAAGAGTAAGGAACGTAATCTCTTTTGTTAGAGCAGCAACATGAATTTTGGGTTGGTATGTGGTTCAGGATGTCGTTCATCATAATGCCTACTCCAAAGCTCAATGCACCTGACAGTATTCCAGTAGAGGTCTTCAAAACCTAGTATGAGAAACTGAAAGAGAACAATGGATTTGCACTCAAAACCAAACTATCACCTCAATATAGGGAAGGAGTGTTCGACTGTGCAATATGGAAGGAAATGGTGAACAAAGAAAATGAAACCACTATAACAATTGATAAAGAACCACGAGGACATGGTTCACAATAAGTGGGGGAGAATGATGAGTGCCTCAAAAATACTTTTAAATAGTCATTTTATGGTTTAAAAGACTTGTTATATTATTAATTAACATGGTTGGCGGTAGACTATATGCTGATATATTTACTTGTTTTACTTTATGCTTGGATAATTTAATAAATATATTAGAGGTAATGATTTGTATTAAATGTGTTACTTTTGTGGTGATAATGATGAGTTAATTATGTAGCTTTAATCCTTTACTATCATAATTGGTATCCTATTCTTAAGGATCTTATTCAGGGTATTTAAGATTGATGATTGGTAACTTAGTTTAAAGATAAAGTTAAACTCCCTGTTTAACCACATGAAGACAATCATGCCACTGATCACTCTAGATAAATGATGAATCACTGAAGTTTCAAATCAACTCCTCTTAGTGAGTTTAGGAACTTCTCTTCCCAACATTGATCTAGCATTTTCCTTCTATCTATTTCAGTTTTGTTTTAGTCTTTAGTTTAGGCACCCTGTATCTTGGCAGTTAATGCCATGTTTTGAATTCAATAAGGATATGGTTATAAATATCCATCTTTAGGTTTTAGAAAGGAGTTAGATAATTTTTCAATTAGAATTTGTAATTGTTGCACTACTCTGTTTTGCATCCCTGTTTGGGTCAATTTAAATGAAAATAAGAAGTTAACTTGAATCACTGTGTTAAGGTCTCACTGAAGGAAGAGTAGGGCCCACTCAACCAAAGGAATTGACCTTGTGTGGTATTTCTCTAAGTTTATTTTATTTCTGTTCATTGGATCTTGAATCTGGAATGTTAATTCTATTTGAATCATTTTCAGCAGCTGTGTTTAATCTCTTTTTAGCATAAGTTCATCATGGTTAGAATGGTTTATTATATTTGTGATAAAGTTTATTGAGTTAATCTAGATTTAAATGTTGTTTGTAGAAATTAAGTTTGACAATTATCTGTTGAGTTTAGTAGAAGTAATGATGGAAACTTATGGAAAGATGAAACTGAAACTTGTTTGGAATTTACTCATGGAAATTAGTGTTTATGTTTTCTAGATTAATAATTATTTCTTTGCAATTTATTTTTATTCTTTAAATTAGCATTTATTTTCTAGCAACTCTTAAAATAGGTTTCTTTTGAAGTACATTAGAATTGAATTTAGATTTCGAACTCTAGATTAATAATTAGATTAATTTTAGTCTTTTCCATGAATCAATCTCAACCAAGTCAAGTGAAGTCAGAAATAAGTCAACGAAACTTTAATTTAGGAAATGAGATAGAATTAATCCTTAGGAATTAGTCGCTGAAGTTCAGCTACTGAGAGCTCCTGAAGGAGCCAAACCGAAACCAAAAGTCACTGTTTACAATGTAAAACCCCCCAAAAATCCGTGACAACCATCCTTATTGCATATAGCTTTGAGATACACCTGGTTCGATAATTAAATGACTAAATGATGCAAGTTGTGACATCAATGACCTTTCCCATCACATACCAAAGTTATACCTCTTGAGAAATTTAATAAGGTGCCACAAAGGAAAATGAACTTTGAGGTCCATGAGGTAAGAAAAAATTTGTATGCTTGACACTCATAAACAAACAGGATGGCACCATATGCATGCAAGCTGTATTATGCAAGGTGGCCATATAACAATTGTTGTAAATGCAAAAATAGTGTAAGGTGTGCTCAAAGGGATTTTGCTTAGTTCATGCAAGGTCTCATCTTAGGGAACATCATGCTTAATGTTTCCAAGAGAGGATATGTGAAAATAAGTATCACACTCTTGGAGGGAATCAATCCCAATGACTCCACCATGAAAAGGATGCATCGTAAGAGGAAAGAAGTCACACAATGAAATGTGAGTGTTGGTGTATGCCCCCACTTTAAAGCGGTTGTGAACACTGATACTGTGAGAAATTTCTTTAAAGTAGGAGGCATGAGAGCTTACTCAGAAAGCCCTATGCCAAGTCATATGTTTCCTATAAGCTACATCATGAAAAAGGTAATATGTCACATGCAAGCCATGTTAAGGCATGTCATCCACATCCCAAACTTGCTCTTATATGTTCATGAAAGGTTAACGACTAGTCAAAAGAGACAATGACAAGTGACATATGAACACAAGGATACACAACCCATTTCCCCCATTGAGTTCAGGACAATGGTGAACTGAAATGATTAATGAAATGCATGCTAGAGTTAAAATCAGTATCAATTAGAGGAATTAGGTGTGCCCATAGAAGGAATAACACCAAACTCCTTAAAATGTTGGATTTTACTACTCAAAGCCTTACATTCATTAGTAGAATGATCATGAACTCTGTGATAGGCACAAAATGAAGTCTTGTAATAGAATTTCTTGTGAGTTCATGGGGGAAGGGTGATCAAGTGATCTTGAAGAAGTCTTGACAAGATAACTTCTTGATCAATGGTAAAAGGTGGTCATGTAGTTTGTGAAAAAGATGTTTCTTGCTTAGATGTATAGGATGTCATACCTATGCAAGACTGTTTAGATTGTGAGATTTTGTTCTCTCCGTTATAGGAGGGTGTAGAATCTAAAGAATTCAAATCATTAGTGTTTTGCGAGATGACATTGACATTAAGCGAAGAGTTCATTGTCTGTGTCATGTTTTGTAAAGGATGACTTTCAAGACCACTAATGTTGATGAGTTCAGGATGCACAACTATTAAGGTTGGTTTAGGAGAATGTTGTGTGAGAGTGTTAATGTTGAGTGAAGGCTTGGAGATTTGTATCAAAGGACAATAACCAAGACCATAAGTTGTTTGTTGTGTGATAGGATCTATAGGGTTGCAGATACCTTGTTCATTAGAACCACATCCTTTTCCACTATATCCAAGTTGTTTCATAAGCTCATAACCTTTTCCATAAAGCTTTTTCATTGCTTTTGGATTGGGTTGTTTTTCATGATTAATTTCTTCAAAGCTTGTTGTGTAAGTTGATGCTTTGTTTGAAGTGGTCAAGGCAGATGCTTTTGAAGGATCGTCCATGAGTGGTGGTGTGAAGTCTAAGGAAACCCAATCATCATCTAATAGCTTCGTTACTTGTTCAAGATGTTCTTTGTCTTTGTGCTGGACAGGTTCCACTTGCGTAGTTGGTTTTAATATGTTTAAATGATGTGCTTTGTTCTTCTCAATGTTCAAATAACTATTTGGATCAGGGTCAGCTTCAAGGATGTACACTTTGTTGTTGTGAATGTATTTCATTTTGTGATGAAGAGTGGAAGGCACACCATTCATTTGATGAATCCATAGCCTACCTAGAAGGAGATTATATGAAAGGTCATGAGGCATAACATGAATTTGTGTATCCAATGTGGCCACTCCAATTGCAACAGGCAAAGTGATCACACCAAGCGATTGTTTTGCTACATTTTCAAATCCTTTAATAGATAAAGAATTAGGTTGAATTTTTTATATATCCACACGAATCCTATCCAAGAGTTTTACGCTACACACATTAAGAGTGGAGCCATTGTCAATAAGGGTTCGATTTATCCCTATCATGTTGTATTGAGATATTATTTGGAAAGCTTCATTTTGTTTTTGTACGTCCAAAGGGGGGAGTTCACTTTGGTGGAAGACAATGTCAACATTTGATCCCTGAATTATAGATGCTATGTAATTTGGCTGCACATTAGAAGGGATAGGAACTTGTTGTAAGGCCGTTTGAAGCATAGTGTGATAGGTAGGTGAAGTTTGAAAAATATACCAAAGGGAGATCTTGGTGGGAGTGCTCTTAAGTTGTTCAACAAGATTGTACTCCCTTAATCGAGTTGCACTAGGCAATATAGAATTATGAAAAGGTAAAGAGGTCAGGGTTGGTTGTGGTGGTGATAGATTGTTTTGAGTGTTATATGTGTTGATGATGTTTTCTACATAACACCAACTCAGACATAATATGAAATCCTATCTCTCTTGAAAGGTAAATCTCTATTAGCAAGCCTCAAGAGATAACCCCAAGGTCTCTAATGCCAGGTCTTGAGAATGCATAAACAACTCAGTGATAAATGTGAAAATGCTGGTAATCACAATGGGACCTTACTACAAGCAAAATATTGAATCTTCAATTTATCAGATCTAACAATGTGATGATACTTCAATCCTAAATCTAACCCAATGATAAAATAAATAATAAAAGATAAGGGTTTCAAAGAGATTTCTAGATTAATATTACTCCTAAGATTAACAATGCAAATGATGAAATACTTGGAATGGACCAATCCCTCATAAACTGATTTCTACTTAACCCAAATGAATCTGCAATCTTATAGAAACAATGCAATCTTCTAAGGTGTTAATATTTTCAGATCATAAACATTCATTCAAACAAACCTATTGCAATTGAAATGAATAAACCCTCACAATTGAACTAAGTACAATGAATATAAAGTCCAGGCTAACTTTGCAAAGCAACTAACAATCACTTGGTTGTGAAAAGTATGGACCAGGGATTGCTACAACACTTCAAATATCAAACCATAAAAATCTTTGAATCAAATCTAACTCTAAATATCTAAATATCAAATTCCCTCAAAGCAATTCTAAAGATAGAATAACAAGAACCATGTAAGATAAGAAGAACACAAGTATGGCACCAAATCACAATGTCATTACTTGCATCAAATTATCCACTGTAGCAACAATTCCAGCTTTCTGTTACAATATTTTCTTGAGAACAACTACTTCCTAACTGTTGCTCTACTTAATTCGCTATAATATCAACTATCTCTCTATTCGTTTATGTCTATCTTAACCCTTACAAATGAGGCAAAATGTCATATTTATAGAAACCCCCAAAACATGTTAGCCTAGTTAGGGTTTTACAATAATAATTGGCCACAAAACAAGTCGACCAGGAGAAATTAAAAATAAAATAAAATATGCATTAAATGCATGAACTTCATCCAGGTCAGCCTGGGGATCTCCAATGCAGCTCGGACCAATGCATGCCAAAATAATAGGGAAGCACAAATCTCGATGTAGCCCATCATTAACTATCTCCCCCTTTGTCTTTATTACGATCCAACATTTCATGCACCTTCAAAAACACCTTATCCACGTTGGCCATAGGTGGTAAAGGAAAAACCTTAAGTCGACTCTCAATTTATGTAATATCCTCCCTTGATTGTTTCACTGATTTATCCCACTCAACCTTATATGTTAGGTATTTATTAATGATAGCAATGTAGGTGGCTGCATCATCTAACTGGTGTTCAGTAACAAAATCATCACTGATTGGAGCATAAACATCATGCCACCACCTTCTCAACTATTCTAAACTCAAATACTTAGGTGAAATCTTCCTTCTCCCTGTCATTATCTCAAAGAAAGCAATGCATCCATTATAAACACCGGATAGGGTATCATCAATTTGTCTCCTTTGCTTGTAGATTTTCTTCAAAACCTTCTGCGTAATATGGATTGCTTCAAACCATTCCCAAGGTTCAGTAGCTCTGGAGGAAGGGAGAATTTTATCATTCACTAGCTTATCCTAGGTATACTCCATGATGGTTTTGGTTTTCTGCAACAAGAGATATGTATCTTCTTTGTCCTAATCTAATACCTCCTTCAACCAATTAGCTACCCTCAAATCATCTTTTCTAGATGAAAGAATGTCCTTGATAGCATCATTACCTTTAGTTTTCACCCCTTGTAGCCAATTTACAGTAGCAAGAGTCGAAGCCTTCATTCTCTCAAGTTCAGTGATAGTCTCTTGGGGAAAGGGTTTTGCAGCAGAGGACGAGGGGTTAATAGATTGCAAGGGTTTCATCAAATCTTCCAAACATTTCTTGAGTCCCTCAATCTCCTTCTTCATCTCCTATTTAGTTTTCATTTCTTTCCTCAACCTACCCAAGATGACTGCACTAGAACCCTGATAATCTTCAATGTCCTGCTCAATGGAACTAGGTCCTAAATTGATAGTTTGCAGGTTGTAATCTTCGGAAATTACCTCATCTCTATTCTTATCTAGAGTAGGAGTTGCAATGTGGACCACTCTATTACTTTCCTCATCTCTTTCAATCTTTGAAATGACCCTGGCCTTGTTCTTACCTTTATCCTTTCCAATCTTGGCTAGCAACTCATCCCAGTTAGGTGGAGTATCCTCCACAACAACTTGCTTTCTCTTTATTTCCTTGTCCAACCACTATGGAATAGTGGAATCTAACTACACTCCGCTCTGTCCCACTTCCTCTTGCCGATCCTTAGGTGCTTCTTTATCCAAACCTTGCTTCTTAGGAGTCTCATCTTCCTTACTTTCCTTTTCTTCAATGTTGTTCCTCTTGGTGCATAGGTGATGGAAACTTCACTGCTTCTTCCTCTCTATGAGGAGATTTGACCTCTTTAGTTCCAATAGGCAACTCTTCATATGCAAACAGGGGAGACTGCATCACCTTCTCGACTTCTGCCTCTACACTATAAAGCTCACCCTCATGAAACTGTTCTCCCTCAGTGGTTGGATGATCTTCAACTTTCTTAGATTCTCCTGGTTCGTTTTGAGCTTCATGGGAAGAAGGAACATCATCATGCTGCCCCTCATGAGAAGTAACTAGAGGAGGATCTGCTTTAGGCACACTATCCTTAGGAGGAGTCCTAGACATCCATGTATATACATGTGTCTTTTCCCCTAAACTCTCTATGTTTACCACAGGTGGACCCACTTCTACTCCATCCTTGGAACCTTCCTTTTGCGATAATCTTACAATTCTTCTCCTTTTAGGCACAAGAACATCAACTTCATGACTCTTCTTTTCAGTTTCTTTCTTTTTAGACTTCTTAGTCCTTGAAGTATGCCCTCTTTTCTTGGCAATCAGATTTCTTAGTTTTTCTGTTTCTTGGGCTTCCTCCCCTTGAACACATTTTATCTTGATTTTAAAATGGGAATCCACCTTACCTTTACCTTTAGGATCTTGCTCAGTTGACTCCTCAGAAGTGGAGTGAGGATGCAAATCTCCCATCAGATCACAGGTGCACTGTACACCTTCATTTTCCAACTCCCAAATTTTATGCTTCAGCCACATTCTGGTAAACTTGGTGACTGGATCCATTATCTGTCCTAATTCTGTCTTTTCTTCCTCCAGCCAATCCACATCACCAATTGGCCTATCCTTAACTGCCTCATAAGGATGGCCTTGAATAAAGTCCCTATCATCCTCAAGTTGATCATTAACTACCTTCATATTATATAAATGGACTGATTCAACTAGAAGCCGAGAAAAATTCTTCTTCCTTACCTCATATTCGTCACTGCAATTGGCCCAGTAGTCTTCAAGATGAACCTTATGGCTATACTCTCTACTGGCCTTCTTTTGGGATTCACCTGTTATATCAAATCTAGACCTCTTGGAATGGAAAGATAAGCCAAGAGTACTCATCTCCTTTTCTGAAGCCTAGGCTGAAATAATGGAAGGACGTGCCTCTCCAGTACCTATCCTCAAAGTGAAGTCTCCACCAAAACCAGTCTTATGCTTGTCCCTTTTGACAATAGCATCAAAATCACATATCTGTCGAGTGACCTCTAGAAGTAAGATATGATCAGTGGGATACCTTGGAAGCCTGTATGGAGCCCTTTGACAGCCATCAACCTGGATGTATGAGAAGGTTGGGAATTGAATAAACCAAGCACCATATATCTTGATGAGCTCCTTGGGTTGGTCTGAAATCTTCATATGTTCTGCGCCCTAAAGCAATCTGGTGGTATGCATGGTGAATGCATCATTCACCCTCCTGTAGCTCAAACTTCCCAAGTGCAATTGAGGGTACACCTCATAAATAACATCCTACCCAAATTTGCACCTGGTAATTCATCCCTTGTATGGATGAAATCTTGCAAGTGCATAGACTAAGGACGAGGTCATTGTGAAGATCTTGGTTTGCAGCACATTGGACAATTGCTCATGAATCATTCTGCTTATGACACCTACCCAATGATAGTCAGTCTTTTCTTGTTCCATCCTCACAATAACATGGCACATCCAATTCTCAAACATACCAACATTCTTTAATCCAACCACCCTACTAAGAAGAGTGATGGCATCATAATACTCCTTTTTGAATTTTGCTCTGAATAATTGCTTAGGTAGTTTGGAATAATGAGACTTAGGCTTCTCTAGCCAGGAATTGATGAGCCATTGAGATTTGATAGTCTATTCTTCATAGTACTCCATGGTTTCTTCCATGTTGAATGCCACCACATGAGATCTATTTGGAATATCAAAAGTATGAGCTATGGAGACATGATTCAAGTTTGCCACAATCCTCCCCTGAGGACCAATAATTCTCTGTGTATCACTGTCATTGTGCCTGGCACATTCAAGGACTAACTCATAACATTGCATTGTGGAGGGGAAACCAACTACATGCGCCAATCCTGATTCTAACATTCTCTTAGCCACTAGAGGAAGATCTTGTGTTGCCATTCTGCCTTTGAATTCCTCATAATCCCATAGTCCAACGTTCGTGTCTGTTACTTTTGACCATATAGAAATGATCTTACTCTCCAGGATTTTGCTCTTGATGTCCATCTAGATTCTTTCTGATTTAGATACTGAGGATTCCTCCATGTCACCCTTAGCCTTTCCAACTACTACCTTGCTAGTTTCAGCCTACACTTGACGAACAAACCATAATAAAAATCATAGGACACCAATGTTAATCAATCCAAAATCATCATTAAAATGAATCCCATATAGAATGACCATGTTAAACTTCATATTTCAGGACCATCCGCGAAATCGAAGCCAGGGAGGAATTTTGGAGAATTCTGGACTAGACGAATTCCAGCGGAATGAACAAGAAAACACCAATTAGCAAATCAATCCGATCATTATTAATCAATAAACAACATGTGAGATCTCAAAATAGCATAAATTAATCATAAAATGCACCATCACCTATTAACACATCATGCTATTTCATATTCCTTCATATTTCATCAAATTCTGGTAAAATCCACTAGAGACAGATTTCCGTGAAGGAGGAGACACTTTGCAGATTTCGGAAAAAATAGGGAACCAAGGATTTCGGGAAAATCAGAAGCCGAAGGAAATCCGCGGATAAGGTAAAAATCTGAAAGTATGTGAATTTCAAGAAAACGAAGGGGATCGGGAAAATCCGCCAAAGCCTGAAAATCCGAAACTGAGGATGAAACCTGAACTTTGACCCTAAATCATGATTTCACCCAAATTAATGGATTGATCATAAATTTCAAGAATCTAGGCCTACGATGAGTTCAATATGGGCCTTCTATAGATTTTCTTAGAATTCTAGGTCAATTTAGAAGCAAACTAGGGTTAAATGGTTAGGCCCTAGATATCAAACCCGACAGGTCTGCCATTGACACATAGGTAAGCTTAGTATTTAATCATTTTAACTGCTAATTATTTACTAGGGGTTACTCATGTCTCTTAAGCAAGATACTTCATAATGCAAATAAATGAACGATCTCAGAACTTATTTGGGATACAATAAATAAAGAAATATCATGCAACCCTAGCATCAAACTCTCAAAACATGCTGAAATTTGATCCCTGAATAAACCCAAAATTCCAAAGAAACATTAACTTTCATCAATCAAAAGCAAGGCAATCATATACATACCATTGATGAAGCAAAAATTGATATCAGAAATAACAAATGCAAGTTTAACGTTACCCAGCGAAGATAGTAGTAGAAATGCTTAGGAAATCACCGTTTAAATCGAACAATTCATAGATCAAATGCCTCAAATCAAGTCTAACACCAAAAGAATGCACTCCTTAGCTCAATCAATGAAAAAAAAATAAAGCACAATGGCACAAAATTCTTCAGAGATCAGTTAAATACATCCCTCGCCAATTGTACAAATGACATTAATGCCACTGACAAGACAGCCAGGAAAATCCGGGAACCTGACGACATGACGAAATTCAAAAAAATCTGGCCCATGTGGAATTCCATGAAGAACGAAAATCTTTGAACCACAACATTCAACCGAAATTTGAATAGGATCCGCGACAATTCGGCCGAGGTGGAAAATCTCGAATCGAGGTAAAAACTCAAAATTCACCCAAAACTTAAGATTTTCAATGAATTACTTTGGGGAATCACTTAGGAAATCAACGTAAACATTTAAGAACATGCCAAAGCAAGATAAATCCTCAAAATGAAAGTTCCAAGACATGAAAAATGAAAGTGAAAGAGGGTCCTTGCTTTCAGCGGGGTGTGTCTGCAAAAACTGCACAACAAATGGCGACTCTGCTGGGAAATGCTCCAGAGCATTTGATGACGAACAGGAATCGAGAACCCAAAATTTTAGGTTTCATTCTCACTATCAGACAAACAAATCAAAATGCAAATATTAAAGAATCAAAACCAAAGGGTAGACCGAACTTTCCATAAACTGAAAATCCAAGTGTGTGCATATGAGTTGAATTCCCTCCTTAAGCTACTATAGAAACCAAGTTTAGTCAGGACAGTCTATGTAAAGATTCTAACTTCAAAAGCAACCTGGATAGAGCCTCATTTCAAGTTAGGTGTCTATAGCCCTAATGAGGTTATCACTGTGACTCTCCCAAACATAGCTCTATTGCCAGTCAGGCATCCATAACCCCGATAGAGATATTTGGATACTCCTAATAGATTGAATTCATTTGATTTTCAATATTTTTCTTTTTCCTTCTTTTGATATTTCTTTATGTCACTTTTCATTTCAACCTGTGAACAATGAAGTGCACACTCAGGGCTGAGAACCATAGTGGCGCTGAAGTAGAAATAAGATTTTCCACCTGATAGGACTTCACAAGGATCCTACGACAACATCAAGATTCTTAAGATGTATGAAAGATATAAGATTTCAGAATAATTCAAATTCAAATCAAAACTAAGGACCCATCTTCTATAAATCAAACATTTAGACTACTTGAAGATAACAAAGACTGCAACCCTCCTTTCAAGATACAAGACTAAAGTCCACCAATGAAATACTTAGAATAGTCCCAGATAAAGATATACTTGTCAAGTAGGTGTAACACATCCAGGAAAAAATAGGAAAACCTCCAAAGCAAAAGCAAAGAAAAAACAAACCAAACCAAAAGCAAACCTACACTAACCAAAATGAACAAAAGCAAAGTAGAAAGGGAAACCTACTCTAACCAAAGAAAAGCGAACCAAACGAAACAGAAAGGAAACCTAATCTAACTATATACAGGAGAAGAGCTGAAAATAGCTCAAGACTGGAAATAATGATTCAAATACTGCCCATTGATGGGTAGTGGGATATCCTCTCCAGTGAGAGTTTTCAAATGGAAAGCATTATCTCCCAGGATTTCTAAAATCTGGTAAAGGCCAAGCCAAAGTTTATCAAATTTTCCATGCTCCCCCTTACGGTCATGGGCTTTATCCCAGTAAAGAACCAAGTCAGAAATCCTAAAAGCTTTTACCTTGGCTCCTCTATCAAACCATATTTTGACTACCCCCTGATGTTTAGCAATGTTTTCCAGGGCTTCATCTCTTTTTCCTCAAGGTGTAATAATTTAGCAAGTCTAGCTTCACGCTTATCCTCCTCATCATAATATTCATTAATGAACTATAAGGTCAGGATTTTTAACTAAATAGGAAACACAGGCTCTAACCCATAAACCAAGTGGTAAGGGGATATTCCTATGGAAGTCTTATGTCTTGTACGATCTTCCCAGAGAGAAAATCTGAGCTGGGTGTGCCAATCCTTAGGATTTCTTTCTAACAGTTTATGGATAACAGTCAGGAGGTTTTTGTTGGATGACTCAACTAGACCATTACGCTAAGGGTAGTAATTGGATGCAAAATTAATGACAATCCCATGATCAAAGTCCCAATTAGAAAACTTCAATGATGAAAATGAAGGACCATTATCATAAACTAAAGACATAGGACATCCAAAATGATTGATAATACCTAATTCAACGAAATTAATTAGCACCTTAGAAGTGCATTGCTTGCAAGCAAGAGCCTCAATCCATCTTGTAAAATAATCAGTGACAGTAAGGATATACCTGTGACCTGCAGAGGAAGGCGGATTGATTGGACCTATGAAGTCCATCCCCCACTGTGCGAATTTTTTTACCTCAAGGACTGGTTGGAGTGGGAGTGCTACATAATTTTATCTGGTTACTGTAGTCTGACACACATGACAAGTTTTGATATGGTTGTGTGTGTCCTTAAACAATGTAGGCCAATAGTAACTAGCTCTCAGAATCTGGTTTGTTGTAGAAGGTGTTGATCCATGGCCTATACCATATCTGTCATGAAATTCCAACATCACTCTTTCAGATTTCACCTTTCCTAGGAACCTCAAGTAAACTCCCTCATGATTTTTCTTATATAGAACAACTCCTTTCAGCATGAAACTATCACTCTTTAAGCACAGTGCCCTTCTTTGTACTGCATTCAGATGATCAGGACATCTTTGAGTTAGAAGATAGTGGATGATATCATCATACCACTTGCTAGGAGATACATCCTCTAAATTGTAATTTTGAGCTGTAAGATCAGGGCCTGTTTCTGCCATTGTCTTTGTAAGTCCCTGCCCTCTTACCAGCTTCATGGGTTGAATCTCAATGTTGTACTCTTGTATCATAGTTACCCATTTAGCTCTACGCTCTCCTAGCTCATTCTGCATCAACAACAACTTGACTACAGGATCATGAACTATTACAAATATTTTGTTTCTAAGGATATAATGTCTAAATTTCTTTACAACTCTGACTAAGGAATAGGCCTGCTTTTCAACACTTGGGTATCTCAGCTCTACATCCTTCAATGGTGCACTCATGAATGCTATGGGATGTTCATTTCCTTGGTCATATTTTTGAGTCAGCATAGCAACACAAGAGTGATCAGAAGCAAATGAATATATATAGAATGGATTAGCATAGTTTGGAATCATCAAAACTGGAGCTTCAACAATAGCCCTCTTTTTCTCTACAAATGCTTTCTTTTCTTCTGCATTCCATTCGAATTTGGCCTCCTGCTTCAACATTGCATTCAGTTGCTTGACTATTTCTGTGAATCTAGTGATGAACTTCCTCACAAAGTTGATCTTTCCAAAGAACGATTTCATTTCTTTCTTGCTAGTAGGTGGTGGGATCTTGAGTATAGCTTCTATTCATTTTGGATCAATGACAATTCCTTTCTTAGAGAGAACATGCCCCAACAATTTACCTTCTGTAACTCCAAAGATGTATTTCTTTGGATTGAGAGATATACCAAACTATCTGCATTTCTAAAACACCTTGCACAAGTCTAAGATATGATCACCTCTCTTCTTGGAAAAGACTGTCAGATCATCCATATAAATGATTATACACTTACCAATTATGTCTTTAAAGGAAATGTCCATGGATATTTGGAATGTGGCTCCAACATTAATCAAGCCAAAGGGCATCTTCCTATAGGAAAAAGTGCCCCACTTGGTGGTGAAAGCAGTCTTGTGCCTGTCCTCATACTACACCATAACCTGATTGTATCCTGAATAACCATCTAAGAAGGACATCATCTAAGATCCGTTAACAATTTGGAGCACTTCATCCAGTGAGGGTACTGGATAATTATCCTTTTCTGATGCCTTGTTAAGGTTCCTGAAATCTACACATAGCCTGATTTCACCATTTTTCTTTCGCACTGGAACCAAGTTTGCAACCCAAGTGGAGTGTCTAACTGGAAATATGATTCTTGCAGACAATAGTTTCTGCATTTCCTTCTGTATTATGGGTTCTAGTAGAGCATTGATGGGCCTCTACCTATGTCTGAAAGGTTTTACTCCTGGATTGAGAGGGATAGTATGAGTTATGATCAATGTGTCATAGGTTTTTAAGTTTTCATAGCTCCAAGCTATCACATCTGGATATCTATGTAGTGCATTGATTATTCCTTTCCTTCTTCTAGAGTGCACGTTTTGCCAATAAAGACATTTTTGACATCATCCTGAGTTCCCATATTATATTTGTCACATTGCCCATTGATGGACTCTTTCTTGGTATCCTATTCTTGATCCCTGACCTTGTCCAAATCAAAGATCCTTTCTAATTGCACCATTCCTCTAGGAATAGTATTGGTCTTCAAATTTATTACCCCTTCCAAATCCATTTCAGCTTCTTGGAGTTCAGTTTTATCAATGATTTGAGAAGCAAAAACATCTGTATTTGTAATAAAATCTAAGATATGCTTGTCATCTTCAAATACCTGGAAGTTAGTGAAATTGTCTAGAACTGAAGGTACTGGGGTTAGTTTCACTATAAACTTCTTCAATCTAGAAAGAGACAGAGGTTGCAATGTACTAGCTGTCTAAGCAAGAGAGTCAACTATTTGGTTCTTACATCGTGGAATCAACTGAATATTGAAGGCATCAAATCCTTCAATAAGATCCCATATTTTGTGTCTATAGTTGGTCATTCTTCTATCATGACAAGGGTATTTTATCCTAACTTGCTTGACTACTAACTCAGAATCCCCAAAAACTTGCAAGATCTTAACCTTTTTCTTTAATGCCATTAATAGCCCATGAACCAAAGCCTCATATTTTGCTACATTATTTGTACAATGAAATTGAAGTCTATGAGTAGCAAAGAATGTCTTACCTCTTGGACTAATTAGCTCAAATCCTGCCCCAGCTCCTTGTTTTGATTTGGATCCATCAAATCTTAAATTCCAACAACCAGCAACTGCAGACTTCCTTGCAGTATCTCTTGCACTGTTGCTGCTGGATGGTTCTTTAGAAAACATCACTCTTTTTCCTTTGGGATCCTCTAAGAAATTTTGGATATTAATTTTGACTGTTGGAGTGGGGTTGATACACTTCTGTATTTGTTCCACTGCAGCCTGGCATAAGCAACAATCCAATTCTGAATGAGAGGCATTATGCACTCTACACCAATTGGGAAAGAGTAGTTCTCCAAAGTTCATTCCTCTACCCAACTGGACCTGATCTTCAATGCACTTCTGAATGAATTCTTGAAAATTATCTAGCAAACCCAGCTGACTGTTTTTCGGATCATCATCATTTTCAACTGGTTCCATCAATGCTTCAGTACCACTGGATTCTGCTGTGAGATCAACAGACATTGTATGCAATATGAGGAATTCCTCTACATTTGACTCCTCAAAAGGGATTGCAAGCACATAGTTTCCCATACTTACTTCTAATATCAAAACTTCATTTGAGGTATTCTGATATTCTGTGATCATGTATTTCATTCTGGGTTCTCTTTTGATTCTAATCTGGTTTGGCAATCTCTTCCAGGAAAGCCACATGTGAGAGTGATTAGTCGAGACATATCCATTCAAAGCCCTAGTGAAGTATCTTCCCAAGATTAGGCCATAAGCATCAGGTATGTCAGCCACCTGTATATTGATAACCTACTGAATTCTAGAATCAATAGCAACTTGCATATGAATCATATTTAACTCCCCTACAACATTAACTTCAGTCCTATCCAACTGTGTAACTTTCTTTTGTGAATCAGCAGGAGTAATACCTATAGCTCTACAAACACCAAAAAGCATAACATTGGTGGAAGCACCAAAATCCAGTAAACAATTATGCAAATTCTTACCGAATATAGGAACAAAAATCAGGAATGGAGGAGTGTCTATCTTTCCTTGAAACAAAGTTAAAGGAGTATTTACTTGAGCAACCTGAGTTTTATCCCTCTCTTTTCCCTTATCTCTAGGAGGCATGTGGATTTGATTATGACTGTGATTTTTCCTCCCTACTGATTGAAAACTAGAGGCCTTATTGACACTTTCACTAACTGATTTATCTTGTGATATGGAATTTGCATTATAAGCTCCTAGAACTGCATTCCTAATGGTTGGAACTCTCAATAAATCAAATGCAGATAGACTTACCTTTAATTTTCTGAGTTCTTCAGCAACATACAGGGCCAATTGTTCCTCACTCAGATCAACAAGGCTCTCCTTTGGGTATTCCATCACCTTATCCTTGTTTGCATAAGCACCTCTCCCTTTTGACACATCAGTATGTCCTTAATCTTGAGATAAATATTGCCTAGACACCTGAGGAAGTGATAGATTATTGCTAGCATTAGGATCTGGAGGGGTGTTGAAATTGTTTGGTGGAATAGAAGTAGTGAAGGGGCCTCCAGCCTGTGGACGTCTATGTGGCAATTCCCTCAAGTCATACTTCTTGATAGGTCTCTGAAAGGTTTGTACTTCTTCAACATAAGCCCCTTCTTCATCCCTGGGGCCATTGTCATTTACTGGATTCTCATCAAATAACTGTGTAATTTCATCCCCATTGCATACCTGGTCTGCCTCTTACTTCAACTGGTCAGATTCCTCTTCAGGTACATTGTCTTTACTTTGTGGAAAAGGAGCATGATTTAGTACCAACACTGATGAATCATAGGGAACAGATGGTACCATTTCCTAACTACCTGCATTATTCTCCACTTCATACTAAAAAATTGAGGCTACTCTTTGGAACTCTTGACAATCTAACTCAGAATTTTGACTCATTTTATGGAGCCTACACCATCCTGATAAAGCAGCCTCAGCTAAATATACACCATTAGGAGGCTTCTCTTGATTAACTAGTTGATTGACAGGCTAATTTACTGGTTGATCCAATGGGGTGGGGACTCCTCCATTATTAGGCCTCGTGTTCTAGGTCTTGTTCTATCCTAGTGGCTATCTCCTGTCGAACCCTTGTCCACCACCTTGCCCTCTGTCAAAGTTCTGTCCTGAAGATTGCCCCTTATCATAATTTTGTCATCTGTCGTTATTATACCCTCTGTCATTATTGTATCCTCTTTCATTGTTATATCATCTTTCATTGTTGTACCCTCTGTCATGATTGTATCCTCTTTCATGACATTTCCCTCTATCAAAGTGTTGTCCTTGTGGATTTTCTTGATTTTCTCTGTTCTGGTTGGACTACATATTTCTCTGAGCAGCTTGCAACTGACTGTTTTGGTTCCTCAAGTAAGTCACCTCCATATTCAGCTTCTTCACTTGTTTAGACAATTCATCTAGTCTCTCCTTGTCAGGATTAGTGTATGGAGGCTAATTGGCATTGTTATGAGGATATCCTACTGCAACATTGGCATTCAGTGATTGGTTTAATACTTCATAATTCTGCAGATACGTAGGAAAACTAGCTTGAGGCTATGCATGAAGAGGTTGATTTACATTTTGCTGAGGATAGCTAATTGTAGGTGGAACTTGTATCACAGGAGGTCCTGGGTGAGGAACCATAGGCAACTGAGGTACTAGATTCATGATAGGAGTATGGTTAGTGAGAGCCTAGTCAAGAACAGGGACTTTTCTAGGGTGAGCAACATGTGCTAATGATGGTAAAGGTCTAGACACATGTTGTCTTAAGGCAGTGCTTACTTTCGTAGCCTCAGCATAGGCATCAAGTAGGGTATTGCGAGGGTTGTTTTTCCATTTAATGAAGGTAGATGTCAGACTGTCAAGACCTTCATAATAAACCTCTAAAGCAGTGGCTTTATCAACAACATAAGGAGCCTGTAATCTGGTATAGGCACGATGAAACCTATTGTTAAAGGACCCTATAGGCTCATTGACTTCTCTCTTAACATTGGTGAACTCACGGTAAAGCTCATTGGAACTAATGGGAACCCTAAACTTCTATAAGAATGCAGTCTCTAGCTCATTCCAATGTTGGATAGACCTAGCAGGAAAATGATTGTACCAATAGAATGCATCCTCTCCCAATGAATAAGGAAAGAGTCTACATGCTACATCCTCATGATTGATTCCTCTGTCCTTAAGGACAGTCTGAAAGATCCCAATGTGTTCCTCAATAGTTCTATTGGGATCATTAACATGGAACTTTGAACAAAAGTGTTCAAGGTTCTTGGGCATGACATTGTAATTGGCGAAACTCAATGGAGATGGATTATTAGCTAGGAAAGCCATTGGTGGAGGTGGGGGTGGTAATGGCTGATTTATGACTGGCTGAGGTTGTGGAATGGGAATGTCCTCAGACTCAGACTCAGATGAACCTGATGAGGATGGGGATGATGAAATGACAGAGGTGGATGGGAGGATGATGATTCTCCCCTTCTATTGGTCCTTCTAGACCTAGTAGGGATTGGTAATTCTTGAAATTCTTCTTCTCCTGGAGTAGATCTGGTTCTTCTTTTGAATCATTCAGGAGAGATGGTGTTCAAAAATCAATCCAGCTTGCTTATCCAGGCCCTCATTCTAGCACCAATCTATTGATGATGTTTTCTACACAACAACAAATCAGAAAGAATATGAAATCCTATCTCTCTTGAAAGGTAAATCTCTATCAGCAAGCCTCAATATTTTGCTTATATTAATGTCTCTAATGTTAGGTCTTGACAATGCATAAACAACTCAGTAGTAAATGTGAAAATATTAGTAATCACAATGGGACCTTACTATAAGCAAAATATTGAATCTTCAATTTATTAGATCTAACAATGTGATGATACTTCAATCCTAAATCTAACCCAATGATAAAAGAAATAATAAAAGATAAGGGTTTCAAAGAGATTTCTAGATTAATATTACTCCTAAGATTAACAATGCAAATGATGAAATACTTGGAATGGATCAATCCCTCATAAACTGGTTTCTACTTGACCCAAATGAATCTGCAATCTTATAGAAACAGTGCAATCTTCTAAGGTGTTAAGATTTTTAGATCATGAACATTCATTCAAACAACCCTATTGCAATTGAAAGGAATAAACCCTCACAATTGAACTAAGTACAATGAATATAAAGTCCAGGCTAACTTTGCAAAGCAACTAACAATCAGTTGGTTGCGAAAAGTATGGACCAGGGATTGCTGCAACACTTCAAATATCAAACCATAAATATCATTAAATCAAATCTAACTCTAAATATTTAAATATCAAATTCCCTCAAAGTAATTGTAAAGATAGAATAACAAGAACCATGCAAGATAAGAACACAAGTATGGCACAAAATCACAATGTCATTACTTGCATTGAATTATCCACTGTAGCAACAATTCCATCTTTCTATTACAATATTTTCTTGAGAACAACTACTTCCTAACTCTTGCTCTACTTAATTCGCTATAATATCAGCTATCTCTCTATTCATCTATGTCTATCTTAACCCTTACAAATGAGGAAAAATGTCATATTTATAGAAACCCCCAAAACATGTCAGCCTAGTTAGGGTTTTACAATAATAATTGGCCACAAAACAAGTCAGCCAGGAGAAATTCAAAATAAAATAAAATATGCATTAAATGCATGAACTTCATCCAGGTCGGCCTGGGATCTCCAATGCAGCTCAAACCAATGCATGCCAAAATAATAGGGAAGCACAAATCTCGATGTAGCCCATCATTAACTATCTTCCCCTTTGTCTTTATTCTGATCCAAAATTGCATGCACCTTCAAAAGGACCTTATCCAAGTTGGCCATAGGTGGTAAAGGCAAAACCTTAAGTCGGCTCTCAATTGATGTAATATCCTCCCTTGATTGTTTCACCGATTTATCCCACTCAACCTTATATGTTAGGTATTTATCAATTTATGAAACAATTTAGACGAGTGGCTAACTTTTTGTTGATGAAATTATGAGTACCCGAGTCGATCAACACTATTACCTTCTGCTTCTTTAGGAACCCCACCACCTTGAGAGTTTGTGGAGCACTAAAACCTGAGAGTGCATGACAAGAAATGATTGGTTGAGAATCATGTGATTCCTCATTTGACTCCCTTTCATCTTCTAGTATGGGTTCCTCCTCTTCTTCCTCATTGGGACCTTCAATATAAAACAATTTCTTTTCACTACATTTATGTCCTTGACTGTATTTGCTATCACAATTGAAACACAAGCCTTTTGCTCTTTTCTCCTCAATTTTTTGTGGAGTCAACTTAATAGGTTGTGTTGAATATCCTTTCTCTCTTGTCACATTAGCCCCTGGCTTCTTAGGAATCAAATATTTCTCCTCTACCCTGCGTGCTAAGATAAAAGATTCATTTATGGAACTAGGGCTAAACATGCGTACCTCATGTTGAATGTGATCCTTGAGACCACCCAAGAATAATTCATTCAAGTTTTCCTCTGTAATTGAATCCACTCTTAAGGATAGATTTTGGAATTGTTGAATATAATCCTTAATTGATCCTATTTGTTGAAGTTTAGCTAGCTGGCTGAAGAAGTTGTCTGTGACGCTATTGCTATATTGTGCTTGGAGTTCCTCTGTAAAAATTGACCATGAGATGGTGAACCCCTTTTTACCTCGATGAGTGCAAAGCCAACGATACCAAATGAATTGATCTGGTTCTAAATATAAGGAAGCCATCGTGACCTTTTGTCCATTTGGGATTTGGTGTACTTCAAAAAAATTATCCATTTGGTTTATCCATGTTAGAGGATCCTTACCATCAAACTTGCGCATATCCACCTTTGGAAATAAATTCCTAGATCCCATAGGAGTACTAAAGCTTGTGTTAGTAGTAGCTGACCTAGAATTCTCACCTTGGCCACTTGAAAACTCCTTTCTTGATTCAGCTATGTAGGTGCTTAACATGTTTCGCATGTCCATCATATCTCCTCTTAGGTCACACATATCCATATTAATTGAGGAAATTTCTTCCTTGACCTTATTGATTTCTTCATTATGAGTAATATCCTTGATTGTTTCACCATCCTTATTAGGAGTCTTCCCCGGAGTGACAACATTCTTTTTACCCCTTGTTGCAGGCCCTGTCATGATGGAAACCAATAATATTGAAATAAATCACACAAATGAAACTTAAATTCTCTCAAATTTTTATTGTAATATCCTTTAGTATTTATTCAAAAACCCAATAAAAATTAGACTCCAATTCAACAATATGTGCAAGATATGTAGATTCCAAAAAAATAGTGTAGAAACCCTAATTCTGAAATAATTCACTTAATTCTACTCCAATTCTTCTGAAATCTATACTGTAGCTTCTTCAATATGTTCTTCAAAAACCCTTTAAAAATCAGAAAAAAATTCACCAAAATTTGAAAGATATGCTTTTCCCAAAATCGCCTCCAAAATTGAGAAAAACCTTGCCTCTATGGTGCCAAGATCATGCTTTGATACCACTTGTTATGAAATAACTTGCACAATAGAAGAATATGATATGAAACATGCTGCAAATACTTGATAATAACTGAGAATAACAAGCCACTTCGAGGGGGAAAACCTCCAAATATCTCTAATGAGAACACACTTCACAACTTGATGATGAAATAAGACTCACAACCTCCTATATATACCTATTTATGCCAAGGATATCACCTAGGCCGACTTAGACACACCTATATAAGACTTAGGCCGACCTAAAAAACTAAATAACAATATACTAATGATAATATGACTTAATAGAGAGTTAATATAGCCACAAGCCGACTATTCATAACCCGATGTACAATAATATTAAGGGCATAGCAAACAACAATGTAGGTGGCTGCATCATCTAACTGGTGTTCAGTAATAGAATCATCATTGACTAGAGCATAAACATCATGCCACCACCTTCTCAACTATTCTAAACTCAAATACTTAGGTGCAATCTTCCTTCTCCCTGTCATTATCTCAAATAAAGCAATGCATCCATTATAAACACCAGCTAGGGTATCATCAATTTGTCTCCTCTGCTTGTAGATTTTCTTCAGAACCTTCTACCTAATCTGCAAAGCTTCAAACCATTCCCAAGGTTCAACAACTCTAGAGGAAGGGAGAATTTTATCATTCACTATCTTATCCTTGGTATACTCAATGATGGTTTTGGTTTTCTGCAACATGAGATTTGTATCTTCTTTGTCCTGAGCTAGTACCTCCTTCAACCAATCAGCTGCCCTCAAATTATCTTTTCTAGATGAGAGAATGTCCTTGATAGCATCATTACCTTTAGTTCTCACCCCTTGTAGCCAATTTATAGTAGCAAGAGTCGAGGCCTTCATTCTATCAAGTTTAGTGATAGTCTCTTGGGGTAAGGGTTTTGCAGTAGAGGACGAGGGGTTAATGGATTGCAAGGGTTTCATCAGATCTTCCAAAAATTTCTTGAGTCCCTCAATCTCCTTCTTCATCTCCTATTTAGTTTTCATTTCTTTCCTCAACCTACCCAAGATGACTACACTAGAACCCTGATAATCTTCAATGTCCTGCTCAATGGAAGTAGGTCCTAAATTTATAGTCTATAGGTTGTAATCTTCGACAGTTACCTCATCTCTATTCTTATCTAGAGTAGGATTTGCAATGTGGACCACTCTATTACTTTCCTTATCTCTTTTAATCTTTGAAATGAACCTAGCCTTCATCTTACCTTTATCCTTTCCAATCTTGGCTAGCAACTCATCCCAGTTAGGTGTAGTATCCTCCACAACAACCTGCTTTCTAATTATTTCCTTGTCCAACTACTTTGGAAAAGTGGACTCTAACTGCACTCTGCTCTGTCCCACTTCCTCTTGCCGATCCTTAGGTGCTTCTTTATCCAAACCCTGCTTCTCAGGAGTCTCATATGCCTTACTCTCCTTTTCTTCAATGTGTTCCTCTTGGTGCACAGGTGATGGAACCTTCACTACTTCTTTCTCTCTACAAGGAGATTTGACCTCTTTAGTTCTAATAGGTGACTCTTCATATGCAACTAGGGGAGACTGCATCACCTTTTCGACTTCTGCCTCTGCACTATAATGCTCACCCTCATGAAACTCTTCTCCCTTAGTGGTTGGATGATCTTCAGCTTTCTCAAATTCACCTGGTTTGTTTTGAGCTTCATGGGAAGAAGGACCATCATCATGTTGCCCCTCATGAGAAGTAACTGGAGGAGGATCTTCTTTGGCACACTATCCTTAGGAGAAGGAGTCCTAGACTTCCTTGTATATACATGTTTTTTTTTCCTGAACTCTCTACGTTTACCACAGGTGGACCCACTTCTACTCCATCCTTGGAACCTACCTTTTGTGATAATCTTACAATTCTTCTCCTTTTAAGCACAAGAACATCAACTTTAGGACTTTGCTTTTTAGTTTCTTTCTTTTCAGACTTCTTAGTCTTTGAACTATGCCCTCTTTTCTTGGCAATCAACTTTCTCTATTTTTCTTTTTCTTGGGCTTCCTCCCCTTGAACACCTTTTATCTTTATTTTAAAAGGGGAATCCACCTTACCTTTACCTTTAGGATCTTGCTCAGTTGACTCCTCAAAAGTGGAGTGAGGATCCAAATCTCCCATCAGATCATAGGTGCACTGTACACCTTCATTTTCCAACTCCCAAATTTTATGCTTCAGCCACATTCTGGTAAACTTGGTGACCAGATCCATTATCTATCCTAATTCTGTCTTTTCTTCCTCTAGCCAATCCACATCACCAATTGGCATGTCCTTAACTGCCTCATAAGCATGGCCTTGAATCAAGTCCCCATCATCCTTGAGTTGATCACGAACTACCTTCACATTATATAAACAAACTGATTCAACTGGAAGCCAAGAAAACTTCTTCTTCCTTACCTCATATTCATCACTGCAATTGGCCCAGTAGTCTTCTAGATGAACCTTATGGCTATACTCTCTACTGGCCTTCTTTTGGGCTTCACTTGTTATATCAAATTTGGACCTCTTAGAATGGAAAGATAAGCCAAGAGTACTCATCTCCTCTTCTAAAGCCTGGGCCGAAATAATGGAAGGACATTCCTCTCCAGTACCTATCCTCAAAGAGAAGTCTCCACCAAAACTAGTCTTATGCTTGTCCCTTTTGAAAATAGCATCAAAATCACATATCTGTCGAGTGACCTCAGAAAGTAAGATATGATCAGTGGGATACCTTGGAAGCCTGTATGGAGCCCTTTGACAGCCATCAACCCAGATGTATGAGAAGGTTGGGAATTGAATAAACCAAGCACCATATATCTTGATGAGCTCCTTGGGTTGGTCTGAAATCTTCATATGTTCTGCGCCCTAAAGCAATCTGGTGATATGCATGGTGAATGCATCATTCACCCTCCTGTAGCTCGAACTTCCCAAGTGCAATTGATTGTACACCTCATAAATAACATCCTACCCAAAGGTACCCCTGG
Source organism: Sequoia sempervirens (assembly GCA_007258455.2). NCBI lineage: Eukaryota > Viridiplantae > Streptophyta > Pinopsida > Cupressales > Cupressaceae > Sequoia > Sequoia sempervirens. Next base: position 540,897,082 of record VDFB02270651.1, on the reverse strand, counting down.
CACTTAATCCTTTATATGGATGAAATCTTGCAAGTGCATAGACTAAGTACGAGGTCATTGTGAAGGTCTTGGTTTGTAGCACATTGGACAATTGCTCATGAATCATTCTTCTTATGAAACCTGCCCAATGATAGTCAGTCATTTCTTATTCCATCTTCATAATAAAATGGCACATCCAATTCTCAAACATACCAACATTCTTTAATCCAACCACCCTGCTAACAAGAGTGATGGCATCATAATACTCCTTTTTGAATTTTGCTCTGAATAATTACTTAGGTATTTTGGAATAATGACACTTGGGCTTCTCCAGCTAGGAATTGATGAGCCGTTGAGATTTAATAGTTTGTTCTTTATAGTACTCCTTGGTTGCTTCCATGTTGAATGCCACCGCATGAGATCTATTTGGAATATCAAAAGTATGAGCTATGGAGACAGGATTCAAGTTTGCCACAATCCTCCCTTGAGGACCAATAATTCTCTATGTATCACTGTCATAGTGCCTGGCACATTCAAGGACTAACTCATAACACTGCATTGTGGAGGGGAAACCAAATACATGCGCCAATCCTGATTCTAACATTCTCTTAGCCACCAGAGGAAGATCTTGTGCTGCCATTCTGCCTTTGAATTCCTCATAATCCCATAGTCCAACGTTCGTGTCTGTTACTTTTGACCATATAGAAGTGATCTTACTCTCTAGGATTTTTCTCTTGATGTCCATCTAGATTCTTTCTGATTCAGATATTGAGGATCCCTCCATGTCACCCTTAGCCTTTCCAACTGCTACCTTGCTAGTTTCAGCCTACACTTGATGAACAAACCATAATAAAAATCACAGGAAACCAATGTTAATCAATCCAAAATCATCATTAAAATGAATCCCATATAGAATGACCATGTTAAACTTTGGGTTTTAGGACCATCCGCAGAATCCAAGCCAAGGAAGAATTTTGGAGAATTCCGGACCAGACGGATTCCAGTGGAATGAACAAGAAAACACTAATTAGAAAATCAATCTGATCATCATTAATCAATAAACAACATGTGAGATCTCAAAATAGCATAAATTAATCATAAAATGCACCATCACCTATTAACACATCATGCTATTTCATATTCCTTCATATTTCATCAAATTCTAGTAAAATCCACTAGAGACGGATTTTCGTGAAGGAGGAGACACTTTGTGGATTTGGAAAAAATAGGGAACCAAGGATTTCGGGAAAATTCAAAGTCGAAGGAAATCCACAGATAAGGTAAAACTCTGAAAGTATGCAAATTCTGGGAAAACGAAGGGGATCGAGAAAATCCACCAGAGACGGAAAATCTGCCAGAGCCCAAAAATCCGAAACTGAGGACAAAACCTGAACTTCGACCCTAAATCACGATTTCACCCAGATTAATGGATCGATCATAAATTTCAAGAATCTAGGCCTGCGATGAGTTTGATATTGGCCTTCTATAGATTTTCTTAGAATTCTAGGTCAATTCGGAAGCAAACTAGGGTTAAATGGTGAGGCCCTAGATATCAAACCTGATAGGTCCGCCATTGACGCACAGGTAAGCTTAGTATTTAATCATTTCAACTGCTAATTATTTACTAGGTGTTACTCATGGCTCTTAAGCAAGATACTTCATAATGCAAATAAATGAACGACCTAAGAACTTATTTGGGATATGATAAATAAAGCAATATCATGCAACCCTAGCATCAAATTATCAAAACATGCAGAAATTTGATCCCTGAATAAACCCAAAACGCCAAAGCAACGTTAAATTTCATCAATAAAAAGTAGGGCAATCATATACATACCATTGATGAAGCAAAAATTGATCTCAGAAATAACATATGCAAGTTTAATGTTGCGCAGCGAAGACAGTAGCAGAAATGTTCAGGAAATCACTACTTAAATTGAACAATTCATAGATCAAATGCCTCAAATCAAGTATAAGACCAAAATAATGCACTCCTCAGCTCAATCGATGACAAACAATAAAGCATAATGGCATAAAAGTCTTCAGAGATCGATTAAATACATCCCTTGCCAATCGTACAAATGACATTAATGTCGCTGACAAGACAGCCAGGAAAATCCGAGAACCTGACGACAGGACGAAATTTGGAAAAATCCAGCCCACATGGAATTCCGCGAAGAACAAAAATCTCCAAACCACAACATTCAACCAGAATTCGAGCAGGATCCGGGACAATCTGACTGAGGTGGAAAATCCCGAATCGGAGTAAAAACCCAAAATTCACCCAGAACTTAAGATTTTCAATGAATAACTTAGGGGAATCACTTAGGAAATTAAATTAAACATTTAAGCACATGCCAAAGCAAGATAAATCCTCAAAATGAAAGGGCCAAAACACCAAAAACCAAAGCGAAAGAGGGTCCTTGCTTCAGCGAGGCGTGTGTGTGAAAACTGCACAACAATATGTATGAGCAACAGTATGGGGACTCGGTTGATGCAACACATTATTTTGAGGTTGGTAAAGGGTAAATTTGGGTGTAGGTGGAGGTGGAGGTTTATGTGATGGTGGTTAAAGGATAATTTCAGGTTTTTTTGAGTTGAAATTTTGTGTGGGGGGGTAAAGAATGAGTTGAGGTTGAATAATATTAACATCCTTCGGTGAATGAGAGTCTAGCATGGGCTCTTCACTTTCTTCTAAGGGCTTAATATCATTATTTTTCGATGTTATCCTTGTCTTGTATCATGATATTCTTCCTAGAAGGAGAGTTTTTAGGAGAAAAACAAACCACATGTTCTTGAAAAATAAGGCTTGGCTTTTCCAAAATAACTTCATCACAAATAAGGGTGTTATGAATGGTTGAATTGGTTTGATTATTGAGAGTGGGGAGATTAGAAGAAGACTCTATTTAATCATTCTTGTCTCTAAGGTATCATTCTCTTGTGCTATGTTGTCTACCCTAGTAGGAGAGCTTATAATATGCTCATCCATGGTTGGAGTTTGTAAAGTGGCTTCATCACAAATAGGGGAGGAATCAAGAGAAGGACGGCTATGGTTTTCAAATAGATTGTCCCAAATGGTAGGAGCATTAGGAAAGGGAGGATCAAGGTTTTCATGAATTTTAATAGGTATATCTTCTAATACCAACCTAACCTCGTGGCATCGAGGAGGGATATTAGGAGAAGGAAAATGTTGATTGTCATGGTTATGGAGATTAGGTAAGGTGATGTTTAGGAATGTTTCTATGATTTCATCTTGTTGTTTTCTAATGTCTTCCAAAGGCTGAAGAGGAGAGGGACAATCAAAACTCTCAATGCTTGTATTGTCTTTCACTAAGATACCTTTGTCACTAATAGGAGAGGTATTGGGAGAAGAACAAGTATGAGTGTTATGATTATCTACACTTTAATCCTCTTGTGTTATGACAGTCTTACAAATTTGATGGGTACTAGGAGGGTATGCAACATGCTTATCAAATGTTTTTCTTTGCTATCCTAGATTATGTCCATGGAAAATAGAATCATACAAGCCACTTGATATTCTAGAAACATGGAATGCTTGAAGAGAACATATACTAACATGAAAAAGTAAAGAAAGTGCAGTGCAATGACTTAAAGTTTAAATGCAATTTTTAGATGTGAAATAAGGGAAATTTCTGATTACATTATGCAACAACCTAAAAAATGAGATGTGGTGAATGCAAATGTGAGATTGAGCAATGCATGAAATGAACTATTTTAAGATAGATCTAATGAAATGAATGTTACAAAAACTCAACCAACTGATACAGATAGGTAATGGCACCAAACAGAGGCTTAAAAACAATGTTTTCAGCTTTGTAAAAGGCAGCTTCAAGGGTGAAAAGGGATTGATTCACCCAAGGTGGCGAATGAGCCCCAGTGGGGATGTTTTTAGATTTTTCAGAGTTTTTTTAGTGATTTTGATGTTTTCTATGTTGTAAGATGCAGGTCCCTAAGATGAAAATGCAAAATTTCAAAAAAAAATAATGATTTTAGAGGCCAAAAATGCAATCTAAATGCACTTTTCATGAATGCAAAATGTGAAACCTAACATGCAAATTAATCCATGCAAACCCTAATGCAAGGTAAATGAAAGGATAGATCTATTATGAAGGACTCCAAATCAGAAAACAAAATTATTCTAAAGGTGGATTCACCAAAATGGAAATAAAGATTTTGGCAAACCTAAATGCTTTATGGCCCTTCTAGGGTTTTTTACCTAAAAGGGTAAAGATTTGGGCCAAAATGCTATGTAAACACTTAAGATTAATGTAAATATGAATGAAACGTGTTTAAATAGAATGTAATAAATGTAGAAAACTAAAGAAATATATTAATTATTAATGCTAAACTTGAGAAATGCAACTTGTTGGAAAACACATAGTGATATGCAAAAGCACCTAGAAACGAAAGCAAACTGTAACAGTAATTGATGAAACTAAAAGTGTGCACTTGAGAACTTGATTGAGACTAGAAATGACTTCTGAAATGCTGCTAATGCTGAAAATTTGGCCTATTGGGACTCATTCGCCATTCTGGGCGAATTAGTCCCAGATCTGGGAAACTATTATAGAGCCTATTTCAGACAAATGGGTATCCAAAGCTATAGAAAACCTTTTTCAAGCTTGGTAGTAGGACTTATTCATCATTGATGGAGAATTATTCCACTTTTGAATTTCTAAAAATCCAAAAGTGGAAACTGAAGCCCTCAGTTTGCACTTCGGTTCTGAATAGGTGTCCGCCTTCAAAATTTCGATTTCTGACGCTGAAAATGACTTGTAGTGGATATTTTGACTTGATCAACAAGGAGATGTCTTCAAAAACTTTGCAACTTTATCTTCAATAATTTTTAAGTCTTCAAGATGTCTAAATCTACAAACACACAAGACAAGAGAGAGAAATGTTGAATGCTAGGGCATGGGGGTTTGCCTTGGTCAAACCCCTTTTTAGGTAATTAAACCAAAATGAGGAAACAATGTAATGAAGCATGAAACAATGGAGTTAATACCTTGCAATGATGTTTGATCTTGAATTTGTGTAACAAAATATGAAGATTTTTCCCTTGAATGTCCTTGGAAGCTATCTTGATGGCTTAGAATGATAAAACCCTAGCTTGCTTGAGAAGAATAATGAATGATGAGTGAAGAATAAATGAATTGGTTAAGATGATCATGAATTAGGTTTTAGAGACTTATATTTGTAGGAAATCCACCTTATTTACCCATTAATTGGATCCCCAAGGCTGACATGGAGGAAAATAAAACTTAAAATCTAAAATTTCACGCTCAAAACTCAAAAATGACCCAAATGGGACTGATTTGCCACCCTAGGCGAAATAGTCCCACCTAACAGAGACTCATTCACCCAGATGGGCGAATTAGTCCCAAAGGGGTCCTTTTGATAGCTGTAATGTTGGGGAATGAGGAATTTCAGTTCTTATGTTGATTTCATCGAGTATTTGATCAAATTATGGCTTGGGATGCACAATATGTGGTCATAGGAGCCTATTAATGATGATGTAAAGGGTAGATAAGGCCAAGGACACAAAGTTCAATGTGAATGTGTGATTAAATACACTTTACAACACTAAAATGAGGTCCACTTAGCCTAGAAAGGCACACCATCCAATGTGAATGTGTAAAACACATTACAACACTAGATTAAAGTTAGGTTTAATTTACAAGCCTTCTAAATTGATGTGAAGATGCAATTAAATACATTTTATAAGGGGAAAAATAGGTTTATTAAGTATACAGAGGTGTGAAAGCCTTTTACAACACTTTACAACACCTTTACAAGACATTGATAAATGCATTTGCAAGGGTCCATGACCTAATGTGAACATGTAAAACACCTCACAACACCAAATTGAGGCCTCATTAAGTCCAATTTGTCATCAATTAATCCCAAATCAAGCAAGCAAGAAAGGATACTTTTTTTGTGTCCACACTTAGAATCTAATTATATGTCTAGAACAGTGGCACCTAATGATGAAGAAAATGATATAGAAGAAGAAACTAAAGAGGAATCTAAAGAAGAAGGGGCCAAAGAAATAGAAATAAAGGGAGAAGAGGATACTAAAACCCCTGAAATCAAACAAGAGGAGGTCAAGGGAATAGTGGAATATCTGAAAGTTGTAGAAACTATCATTGAAATAGATTCTAAGGTCGGTGAAGAGGAGGTTAAAATCAAAGAGAATGTTGTTATAGTCACTGATTAGATCGAAGTCCCACCTCATGGTGATGTGTCAAAGCGTGAAGAAATAGTAGTTGTTTCTGAAACCGTAACTGAATTAGTTGTTTCTGATTTAGCTCCTTTGGTGGAAACATTTGTAGTTGATGCTACAAAAACCCTTGTTGAGGTTACTATTACCAAAGAAACTACTGAGGTTAAATATTGTAAAGAAAGTTGTGACAGCCTGCCAAGATCTGGAAGGAAGCCTAAGTGCAACTCTGGTTGTGGTCCCAAGATGCTTTGTAATGCATATAAGAAGATGGGACAAGAAAAAGATCCATTGTCCTACAAGAACAAGATCCATGGCAAGCACAATAGAGAGAGGGTTTTTTATTCTAGGGGAAACATCATTAGTGCAAGAAGTTGAAGAGTCTTAGAGGTAGACAATCATTGAAGAATCTTGGAGGTAGACAATTGCTGAAGAATCTTGGAGGTAGACAGTCGTTGAAGAATCTTGGAGGCGTATGGTTGCCTTTGGGTCCAAGCTACTTATAGTCAGACTAGAGAGCCATAGAACTCTTTCAAAAAAAAAAAAATTCAATATGGAGGCCTTCGAAAGGTTCTTGAGATAAATCTCAGGAAGTTGGATTCTATTCAACTTAATTCTCTTGTTAAGTTTCACTTGATCATGTAGGATATGTTCAATTCCAAGAATCATGTTAGAGTATGTGATGAGGAATACCATGGATTAAACAGTCATCCAATGCCCAAAAATGTATCTTCTAAGAGAAAAAAGGATAGAGATCAGTGTGAATGAAATAAGTTCAAAGCTTCATTCTTTGAACATCAAGAATTGCGAGTCCTTCAATATAGCATATATTGGTAAGACAAAGTTTAATGTAGAATGTAGGGACGATGACTATTCTAATGAGATTCCTCCACAATAGAGGGAGAAGCACTAGCATGAGCCATCTACCTCAACAGAGGAATCAGTGTATCATTCCAAGACAAGGAAACGTGTATATCAGGAAAGTAGTGAGGATTTATATGTAGGAAAAGAGGATCTAGGTTAGAAGATGTAGAAGAGGACCGATAAAATTGGTAGACCTGTTGGATTGGCCATTCAGCCTTTTAATGGAAGAAAACTTCCTATCATTTGTGATTCAAAACTCATTAATCCAAAATTTGGAATTGACACTATTAAGATAACTCCAACAAATGATCACAATGTTTTTGTTGTAGAGGAATTGAAGATGATCATAGTTTTTCATTTATTTGTATTTTGTCTTCAACAACTTACATGTATTGTTATAAATACAAGCAATATATAATAACTTCCCTTTGGAATTATAAGAACCTGTAACCTCTTCAGCGGCTAACTACAACCTCCATTTAAAAAAATAAGAGACTAAATTGAACTAATTACTATCAAAAGAGAAGACAAGTATTTAGATTATATTAAGATTGACCCACTAAAGCTATCTTCTAAAAAACTGAAATTTGTGTTTATACCAAGAAATAATAACAAAGAAAATTATGTTGGAAAACCAAAGCAAGCCTAAATTCATATGATTCCCAAAGTGGGCAACCCACTCAAATCCCATGTAACAAATTGAGAAGCAAGATATATTATATGTATAAAAACAAGAACAGGCTCCTTTAAGGTGCCTCCAATCATATGCTACTACGGAATGATTTTGTCTTATAGTAATGCTAGATTTACAAGGACTTTGGTGTACTTAGTAAAAATTTGGGAAAACCTTCACCTAGGACTTGAAGAGCAATTGTTGACAAATCTAAGAAAGGCAACAAGAGTCTAATAATGATTGATAGGAACGAGAATGTTACCATAATTTATTTAAAATTATAATAATAAATAAAAAATTAATTATTCATCCACATCATACAAAAAAATACCAAGGAAACAAAGATACCACTCCTCAATGGGAAATCTGATCTTCTCTTGTCACCTCCTTTTTTATTTTTGTTATATTTTCTTTTGATTTTTTCTGTTGTTTACAAGATTTTTTTTTTGAAGTCTTCCTTTTTTAAGTATGCATTTTTTGAATATAGTCCCATAAGTATGCATTTTTTAAATATAGTGCCATGCAATATTTCATCCATCTCTTTTCATGTTTGACTAATCCAATGACTAGGTTCTTTTTCTTCCTTAAAATGGGGCCATTGGAAAAAATATCTTGAAGTGTAATTGCTCAACTTATTGTGATATTTGTACTAGCCTTCGTAGAGTAGAGTGTCATTTAGCTACAAGATAAAAAATTGTATTCACATCATGGTGGGTTTTGGGGAGTATATGAAATTAGGAGAATTAATCATCTATTTGATGATGATTAAATAGATCCTTGAGAATATTGAGTAATTGTTATATCTAATTGTATTTTTTATTAAAAAATGTTAATTATGTAAACAATAATTTTGTTAAATAATAATATGTATAATATAATAAAAATTTAAATAAATGAAATCTTAATTAAAAATTAAATTTATATCATACTTATGTTAAATAATAATATAATATAATAAATAATGCATATCATAATTATTATTTTTTGGTCAGTAACGCAAGAAATTTTATTGCTTGAAAATAAAGTCCATACATTTTAGATCGAAACCTTCCAAAAAACCAACATAAGACACTAAGCATATAAACATGTCAAAAAGTTGTTGCAGACCCCCTAGAACTACTACAATTTCACATTTTCCTTCCACCAAAAACTTCAACTACAACACTATAATTCTGCCCAGCTACAAAAAACTACCTGAATTGTCACTATTAGCTTTCATCCCTAACAAACAAAAACTTAAACTCTAATAAGAAAGTTAACAGGGACTAACAACGGTCCTAATCTTCTGTGCGCTTCCAGACGTCGATGCTTCTTCCACCAGCTCTCGAATTTTCCTTTTCCTCTTTTGTTTCTGTTGCTTCCTCCTCAGACGCTTCTTTTGTCATTTCCCATGCACTACCTTCCCCTGCACCTCCACTTTAGCCTTCTCTATGACTTCATCTAGCTCCACAATGTTGATGAACAATTTGAGAGCCTTCTAGCCCAAACAAGCTTCCTCTCGGCACCTTGCCTTAAGATTTCCTTCAGGCCATCGAATGAACGGTTTTAAACCTGAGTGCCCATATAGCAGCTCCATTTCCTCATAAAAAATGCCTTCAGAAACATCAAGGCCAACTCTTGAGTCTGCCCATTCTAGGATTGATTCCATACCCACTAAAAAGTTTTCATGGACAATTTTCTTCAAGATTTTCCTTACCACCTTCACTGGCTCACTGATGTCTAAACCCCAGCCTGCGATCAAGGAATACACATCTAAATTAGTTCACAACCTATGTCTCAATTCTCCAAATTCTTTGCCCATTATCATTCGAACACACTGAATAAGCCTTTCATCTTCGATGAGGAAAAGCCCCTGCATCCTTTTGGAAGACGCATCACCAAAGAACGGATTCAGATACCTTCATAAGTGAAAGGTAAAGTTTGCCTCCATACTCAAACACCGTCTCCACCTCCAATCTCTGCAGCTTCTCTAAATGATTCTTTGATATGTGGGGAAAACATCATTTCTTCCCCACATAAACCACCTCACAACCTTCAATTCTCATTAATGGCTTCATGTACTTCCCCGCCGTCACTTGATTTCCCACACTCCTTTCGGCCTTTCCAAATCCCCATTCTCTGCTCGTCATCTTCTGCCAATTTATGTGTCATCCTTTCATTCTTATCCAAAATCCACCACCCTAACATCCTTGAAATCTTCAAAATTAATAATTCCCTCCTCATCAAAGGAAAGCACCCACTTTGAAAGTATATCCGCTTCTAAATTACCTCCTCTTCATATATGACTTACTTGAAAGCTTTCTAGGGATAATAAATCATCCATAATATTGTCCACCACATTTTGTAGATGCCAAGCATGTATTCTTCCAGTAATCACCACTTGGACAATAACCATCGAATCCCCTTCCAAATGTAACCTAGTGGCTCCCAAATTCTTACCACATTTCACTGCTAAGGATGCTATTAAGGCTTCTACCATGTTGTTCATACCATTATGTAACTTCTTAGCACCAAGAGCCACCATGTCCCCATTCCAATCTCAAATTATAAACCCAGCCCCAAAATGCCCTAGATTACCCTTCAAAGCCCCATCAAAATTTATCTTCCACCATCGTTCCTGAGGTTTCTCCCATTGGATCTCCTTTGAAGGAAAAACTTATGGATTTACCCAACTCGGCCCCTTAACGGGCCAATGCATATCATAATTACTATGAATAATAAATAATGAATAATATAACATTAAATAAGTATAATGTAATATAATATTCAACCTTATTATAGTTAACTTGAAATTATAATATTAATAATATAATAGTATTATACTATAATCATAATATATACTTAATATTTAATAATAAAATAATAAAAAACTTATTATTAATAATACAAAATTATATAAACATAGTGCAATATTAATATAAGAAGCTTCAAAATGAAATAGTAATCTAATTTCTATTTTGTTTCTACTATATGATGATTACATAATATAATAATATAATAATAATATAATATTACTTAATTTAATTAAATTTATATAATAATTATTTTCAATAATAATAAGTACAATTAAATATATATAATAATATGTATAATAGAAATTCTATTCTATTTCTATTATATGATGTCCACATAATATTATAATATTATCTAAATTTAATTTAATTTTAAAAATGAATAAATTTATAGAAAATTTATTTTCAATAACAACAAATATAATATAAAATAATTTTTCATATTTTAACATTTAATTAAATAAATAATTAATAATATAAGAAGAAAAAAAAGATTGCCTAAAAATAAAATCGTATAATTAAAAAAATACAAATGTAATATAAATATGTTAAACAATGAAATAGAAAAATGAACTTCTTGACAAGAATATATCTCAATGTTATTAATATAGATTATTTAATATGATACTTCAATAATTTTAATAATATATATATATATATATATATATATATATATATATATATATATATATATATATATATATATATATATATATATATATATATATATATATATAGGTACATAAATGTGATTTTATTGATATAAAAAAAAACACCATTACATCGTGTCATCTCTGTGGCAATAGCTGAGAAAAGAAACCCTTACAATCATTGATCATAACCTACCACCCCAAATCCCAACCTCATGAGACAGTCAAAATAGGGGAGACACTATCCTCCCCGACCAACAACAAAACAATATACAAACCCAGGAGTAGCAGAGTGCAATGTGCATCATCTCAGCCTTAGTGCCACCCATAAAATACCAACAAATTAAGCTCCACCATTCATAGCTCCCACCACCTACTTCATCATTATATAGCTCTCCGTTGCCAAACTCCTCGACTGCGCCAGCTAGGTAATATACTATCCCACCCCTGCCACCTGGACAACACCAACTCTGATACCACCCACCAAGCACTCGCGGGGAATAATATAAAAAATATTAATATAATAATTATACGAACAATAGAATAATTCTAATATTAAAAATATCATACTAATATTTATAATATTATATTAATAAAAATATTATAATAATAGTATAAGAATTTAATACTTACCAGATGAAACCCTAACCCTAAATATATGTGAAAATTAACTTTTAATGAATACCATTCCTAATTGAACCATAATCTAAAAGATTAACCTAAGTCCAAGTGATCCACAATCATACTCATATCTCAAACTTATCATACAACCATAAACCTTACTCTATCTCAAAAATCAACCCCAAACCTAACCCTGCCCCTAACCTTTAACATAACACTAACATTATTCAAACATCAAGACTAAAAATAATGCACCAATAACTCTAATCCTAAACCTCACCCCTAAATCTAATCATAAACCTTACTCTAATCCTATTTGATCCCCAATCTTAACCAAATTGAACCCTGACTATTAATTGTAATTCAAGGGTAAATCTTATTTAGTTTGAATAGTAACACTAATAAACCTCAATCGTTAGTAATATCATAATGTAATATAATAAAGCTCACACAGGTAGTAGAGTTGGCTTGGGTGGTGGGTTTGCTCCCCAAAGGTCTTGGGTTTGACTACGCTCTCAGATTTAAGAGGTGGGAATTCTTATGGGTTGTTGGGATGGGTCACAAGGACACCCCTATTGTATAAAAAAAAATGTAATATAAATAATAATATTGGAAAAATTAATAATAATGTAATAACAATAATATAATAAAATAATAATAATACAACTAATGTGTATTAAGGTCATTTGATTGCTTTTAGAATAAATTATTTTCTTATATCTATGTTCTTCTTTTCTATCTATTTTAGGTTTATTTGTGATCTTTTTCTCTTTTTTTTTTCTCCCATCTATTTTTATTTAGTGTGTGTATGCTTCAAGCTTAGGTTCTTATTTTAATTTATTTTGTTCCATTTCTCCTTTCTTTCTTTTCTAATTTTGCTATTTATTTTTATTTTTATTTTTGGTGATTACTTTCCTTTATTTTAATCTAGTTTTCGATTCGTGTCCCCTTCCCTTCTCCATCTTCTCCCCTTTTTATACTGTCTAATTCTTTTTATCTCCTCTTGCTCTCTTCCATCCTGATGATAGATCAAAGAGTTTGATCTAAAACATTTTTTTTATGATGCTAAAAATTTACTACACAATCAAATCCAAAAACAAAAAGAATTACAATATAAATTGTGGAAACCTGATATCCATATTTTAACACTTAAAGGAAATTTCAGCTTCTTTTTGGAAAATTCTAAAAGGGAAATCAAAGGGTTGGGAGAAGTGGTTTAAAAAAAATCAACGACAAACGGCTATAACCATTCCTCCATCCACTCTGCCCTACCCACGACATGCTTTTGAACACATTTTTCAGCTTTCATAGTCATCGTAGGCCGTGGGTTTCTGCATATCCACGACTATTCTGTTGTTTAATCATCACGAACTATGTTCAGTGTAGACCAATGAAAATGCACTACATGAATGTGGATTTGGTCATGACAACCTAGTGTTTAAGATTACTACCTAGTATGCCCTCCATGAAATCATAGAGTATAGAGGAATTTAGTCAAATTTTTTGTTCAAATTTCATTGGTGCGTATGTGATGTTTAAGTACAGTTTCACTTGGCTTTTGATTAATACCACACACTAAATATAAATATTTTTAACCATGGTTTAACATGGCCTTTGACAAGTGGAATAGATTATGAACTAGAGATACATGGTTTTGATTTAGAAATTAGGTGACGTCATTTTCACATTGCATTTAGGATTTTTCTTATGGTTTATTGTTGATACATGTATAGTTTATCCTATCTTTATCAATCTTACACCAATTTTATGGGGAATTAGGGTATGCCATATAAGTTAATGAATAATGTAATTCATTTACACAACTAGTTATTAGTTAGTTGTTACGTAGTTTAGGTAGTTAGTAGGTTGAAATATTTTATAAAGTCATTGAATATAATAATGTTATGGTGTGTTGAAGATGAATGATTAATTGATTTGTGTATTTGAACATTTGGCTCTCCTTTGTCTCACATTTTCAATATGATGTTAGAGCGGATTTTCTAGACCTCTCTATTTGCCTTCCATTCACTCATCCTTATCCAAAACAATTCATATAATAGTGATGTAACAAGGACCGTGTGCAATAACCGTTGTTTTTTAGGGAAACTCGGGGATGTGCCCCCCCTGAAATGCTCTGTCCTTGTCCCCAAGACATCCCGAGTACAGGGGGACGGCTGGGGGATGGTCCCTTGGCATCCCCTTTTGGGAAAAAAATTTAGAAACCATCCCCGAAATAGGGAAATGGTGTTGACCAAATGGGGGATGACTAACCATCCCGAGAACAACAAGGGGATGGCTGAGCCATCCCTTGACTGTCCCGGGGATGACCGACCGTCCCTTGCATCATGCACTGTTTTATTTTTATTTTTTAAGAAAACATAATTTTAAAAAAGGAACGGCCCCACCTACGTGGCTATTATGGTCCCCGTTGGTCTTTACTCTCTTATGAGGAAAACAATGACTTTTTTTATTCATTTATGCATTTGTTTGTTGTGAGCAGCCAAGGGTTTGAGAGAAAGAGAAGTTGCAGCCATTGAAGGAGAAAGAATAGCAACTTGAAGGAGGAGAGGAGGTTGAAGTTAGTATTGTTGATTAGAGTGCAAATCCACCAAAGAGGTATGCATTTCCTTTCCCTCTTTTTTTTTGCAAAATCTCAAGCATACATTGTTTATTTATTTTTTATTTTTTGTATTTTTTAGTTGAAACTTACATTCAAAATATAAAAAACATGAGAAGCAGTGGGGGTGGGAGTGATAGTGAAGAGGAAGTGAAAAATAGAAGGGAAAGTGGTGAAGGTGTTCGTGGAGAGAAAACAAACCCATACCAATGCCTTTCAACAATCATGGAAGGCTATGCAAAACACCCTTTAAACAAAAAAACCATTCCTTCAATATGTTACACCCGTGGGCGAAAGACAAAAAAAATCAGGGGGGAGTAGGGTGTGCTATTGCCATGTTTGCAAAAAAGAATTTAGGGGCAGCTACATAAGGGTAAGGTCTCATTTTTTGTGTGAGGTGGGCCATGGAGTTAGAATGTGTACTGAGTTAAAAGATGATGAAGCATTAGAGTTCCAAAGAATTTAAATGGAGTTGGATGGTGGGGTTCAATGTGGGTCATCTTCTTTCCCAAGTGCACAATCATCTATGCCTAATCCTATGCCTTCCACGGTTGGTAGTAGTGGAGTTTCCTCAAGAGGAATGAGGAAGGTGAGTGGTAGTGGGAAGGGAGCTTCAGTTGAGTCTATGTTTAATAACCAAGCACGAGAAGCCATCGAATCTTCCGTTGCCAAATTATTTTTTACCCATTCCATCCCATTTCATGTGGCCTATTCATCTTATTTCAAACAAATGGTGAAAGATATAGCCACTATTGGTCCTTCATTCATACCCCTTGGAGATGAGGCAAACATGGATGAGGACGAGGTGCTCTATAGCGATGGATGGGTGGATTGATGTTAGACATCGACCACTCATCAATGCCATAGTCACATCCCTTACTGGTTCTTATTTTCTTAGAGCCATAGATTGTTTGAGGAGATGTAAGGATGTAGACTTCTAGTTTTCCATTTTGAGAGATGTCATAGAGGAGGTTGGGGCTGCTAATGTGGTGCAGGTGATCATCGATTCAGTACGTGTGTGCAAATCAGCTGGTTTGATGGTGGAGGGTACTTATAGGCACATATTTTGGACCCCATGTTGTGTTCATGCATTGAACAATGCATTGAAAGACATAGGGAAGTTGGATTGGGTGAGACAAATGGTGGCAGAAGCTAGAGATATTCAAATGTTCATTTGTAATCACCACACCTGACTTGCTCTCTTCAGATCATTTTCAAAGGAGTTTCTCAAACCTGTTGAGACAAGGTATGCCACTTCATTTTGTTTCACTTTCAATATTTCAAATTTTGAAACTTCAAAGTTCAAACATTTCAATTTGAATTCATAGTTTGATTTTGTTTTAATGAATCGTTGAATGAATGAATATAGATATGCCACATACTTCATCTTGTTGGAGAGGATGCTAGAGGTGCATGAGCCTCTACAAGCGATGATGGTCAATGCAAAATGGACTAGATGGCCTAATTAAAGTTCTGCTCAAGGAAAGACCATCAAACAAAAGATCCTCAATGACGATTGGTGGTCCAATGTGAGGTAAGACATTAGATTGCCGATTTTTCATATTAAATTTCTGATTTTAATATTTTAATTTTATTGTCCTGTGTTCCAATTTTTGAAGTTTTTAACATGTCAATTAACTCAAGTCAATTAATTTTTTTGAAATTTTTGTTTGCATTTTGTAGATATATTTGCTCCTTCATCTCGCCTATTGTAGATGTCATCTGATATGCTAATACAAACTCTCCTAGTCTTGGAGAGATATATGAGACATTTGATAGTATGCTTAGGAAGATCAAGCAAACTATTTTGGCAAAGGATCCCACTTTGAATTTATATGAGAAACACATTAAGGCCATTGTGACATAAAGGTGGAATACAATTAACACCCCGCTTCATATGGCTGCCTTTGCTCTAAAAACCAAATGGTATGCACCAAGGGATGGTAGGGTGCCTCCATGCGATGACCCTGAGGTTTTAGATGGGTTCACATAGGCCATTGATAAGATGTATTCAACAAAGCAAGATTCACTAATTTAGACACAATTCCTAGACTTTGAAAATCTTCATGGCCCAAACTTGAGTAAACCATAGGTGGGGTTGGATAGAGCTATGTTAGCTCAAATATACCTTATTGGATGGTGGACCTTTCATAGGAGGGATACACCACAATTGGAGATACTAGATACTTGCCTTCTTGCATAGGTTGCCAGTTCCTCTAATGAAGAGAGGAATTGGTCCACATATAGCTTTATCCATTCCCTCAAGAGGAATAGACTTACCTCTAGATGAGTGGAGAAGCTAGTGTCCATTCATAGTGCTCTTCGACTTCGGGATCGATAGACTCCAAAGTATCAACAAACTCCAACTCTATGGTGGGATATTGATCCCGAGGATGTGACCCAGGTAGATGAGGAGGAGATAGTAGAGGGTTTGGTTGGGGTTCCATTGGTTGAGGCTGAGGTGGACCATGGCAGTGGCAGTGACTCAGAGGATGACTTTGATTTTGATGCAGTTATGGGAGATGATTAGGGGAAGTTGTGCTCTTTGTTTATTCATTATTGACATATGATATTGTATTTTGATTTTCATAGCAAACTTTAAAACTATATGACAATGATGTAGCCTTTGGGAATTTTGAAATAATTTTATAAATTATAACTTGGAGGTTGTTTCATGATTCATGTATGTTAATTTTGAATTTTGAATGTGTATCAAGTATTGACATAATTTTGAACACAAATGTTATATGTTAAGGTTCTATAATGTTTATTATGCATGCCTTATCCATGTTATCATATGAATATTTAAAATTTCCCTATATTTTTAAAATTTTCCCAATATTTTATATAGTTGTCCCCTGCCGTCCCCAAATTTGGCCTCAAAAATAAAAAAAACTTGGGGACTCGTCCTGCCATCCCCTACTGTCCTTGTCTCAAAAACTTGTAACACTATTGCTTTTCCTATTCACCATTCTTGCATTTTTTCAACACTTTTGTAGAGTAGACCACATGTAAATTTGTTAGACATTCATCATCCATTTGCATTTGGTTTCTCTCCTCTCTTCATCTTATTCTTTCTTTTCATCATTTTTTTAATTTCATTTCATATATATATATATATATATATATAAACTGGTTGTTGTCCATCAAAAGCCCCTACAATGTTTTTATAGTGAGTTTGTTGGTGAGTTGGAAAATAATTTATATGTTTCTGCTTGCTACCATTGGGAATATGTTGACATGTTGGAAGGCGTCTTGCAAAATGTCCAACATCAACTCTTTAGATTCTTGGTATTGAAGGCTCTTTTCATCACTCTCAAAACTTATGGAAACACTCCAATCGTTGGAATACCTAATAGTAAAGAGCATTGAGGTTGTCGCTATGTGTGAATGATTTTAGGTTTATTTATTGGAGCCTATTCTTCCTTTTTGTTGTTGTAATCATCTATTATAGATGTTTCTTTCTCATGATTGGGATGAAGCACTTAAACTCTATCCCATGTAAAGCTGTTGATCTAGATATTGTTCAAGCATACATTTTTTTATTGTAGTAAGATTATAAAATTTAAAGAGAGAAATAACAGTGCTAGTTATTAATTGGAGAATGGGACACCATTCCAATGCAACAGTAAATATTCATGATATTTAATGAAGTGATTGAAACCAAGGGCATGACTTGGTGCAATTTTAAATCTAATGTTTTGCAAAGGAGTTAATATTCCATTGGGAAGAGAGATCCCAAGGATGACATTTTGAGTGACCTTTTGTTTTGTTAATGAATAAGATTGTCTAGAAAGTGACAAGATTTTTCTAGAGAGCTAGAATCTTCTAGAAACTATAAGCAACTAGAAGCAATCCAAGAAAAATAACATTTCAAATTTAGAGTTCTCTAGAATACTAGAAGTTTCCAAATTTTAGAAGCTCTAGCTATAAATATGAGTTTGTTCATTGCGAACAACACTATTGTAATGGTTGGATTGTATGTAATAAAAGCTAGATCAATATAATTTTCTATAGCCATTTCTCATTTTTTTATGCTCTATTTTTTCCCTTTTTGTAATTGTTATTTTATTATTTGGGTTTGTTTTTACATGGTATCAGAGTTAGAAATTTTTAACAGGGCTAAGATATTGTTGGATTGATGTTTGTTTAGCTAGATAAGCTTTGAAGTAGTTTAATATATTTGTTTGAGGGCTTATTTTTCTAACAAGGGCTCTACAAATGAAAGTTTGACAATCTTTGATGGAAGTGGTTTTGTAGATTGGAAGATTGTAGTCAAGAATGCTTTGAAGAAAGGGCTCTATGGAGCATAGTGAATAAAGAGATTGGAGAAGAGCATAGTGAATAAAGAGATTGGAGAACCTCAACAAAAGAAAGAAAAGGAGTTATGGAAATGCAAGTTGTAGCAAGCTATAGGTATTATTGGTAATGTTTTAAGCCCCAATCTCAACAAAAGATTTGTTGATGTTGATGTTGATAATCCAATAGGGCTACGGGAGAATTTAGAAAATTGTTATAAAGATGCAATTATTGCTAGTGTGTTTAGCATAGAAGAAAAATTGTGATCTTAGATCTAGCTGATTTTGAAAAATGATCGATTACTTTAATTAGGTTACATATTTAAATGCCTAGCTGAAGAAAATAGGTGTTGAATATGCAAAAAACTATTGTTAGTTGATTGCAATGTTCCATGAGGACATGTCCCCTCAAAACAACCCCATGATTCCAAGATGGGGACATCTTCAAGACGTGGGGGCTTGGTGGAAATGTCCCCTCATCGTCCCACCACTGCCACTCAATTCCATGGTTTGACTACCATATGAAGTTGATACAAGTTTTCTCTATCATTAAGTTGAACAAAATTGTATGCTTATAACATACTTTATTCTCTCTCCTTGACATAATAGATATACAATGGTGTAGATTAAAACCATGTTAGCTATGTGGAAAACAAGGTAGAATTATTTTTTAATGAATACAAGTTTTCTCAGGGTAGAAAGGGATATCTTGGCCAAGCTTGTATAGTGTGTTACCTAGTCTGAGTATTCTATGGTGTCCAAAGTTATACTTCAATGTCTAAAGTATTTGGTAATTCTATGTTTATAAATCTTGAGAAGGTGTTGGAAAGTAAATTAGGGGAAAATTTGATGGAGTGATAGTCATCTTTGGGGCCACATTTGTCGGTTTGTTACAATTTCTTATTAGTCTTCTGTTGTAGTAAATGTAAAAGCTTTCCATTAATAGTGTATGTAATTCTTTGATCGCTTAAGAATTTTTTCCCATGTGAAGTTTCTTGATCCTAGGAGTTACATTTCGGTGAAATTATAGCTATATTGATTGGATTTTAAATGTAGTTTTAGCTCTCTATTTTGAGTTGTGTAATGTCCCCTTTTAGTAAATTTCTAGTTTTAGGCCTGTAAAACATTAATAACCACTAGGCATGGTAGCACTCCCATTGGGAAATCGGACCAATCACCATGTGAAAGCCAAGGTTGCATTCATCAAAATTAAGTATGCTTTGGACAAGGGATACTCTAGGCTTTGGGTGGAGGGAGATTCTCTTAAAATCATTAACTTCTTAAGTGGTATCTAGAAGCTTAGCTAGACAATTGATGAATTGATCGAAGATGCTATAATGATGCTTAGATCTTGTGAGGAAACTCGCATCACTCATATCTATAGAGAGGGAAACTCATTGGTGAATTTCTTCGCTAATGAGGCTATCATAATTAATGATTTTAAGGCATGGGAGGAGTACTCCTTCCTGAGGATGCTAAGGTTTTATTACGAAAAGATGGATACGTGTGAGCTCAAATGGAGGATTGTTATTATTATTACTTGCATTGTAGTCAAACGCTTTGTTGGTATTGATTTGCTTGTTGGCTCTCAAATGACCATCTCATTTTGAGGGTTTCTATTTATGGTGAATGTGATCTTGGGGGGTGACCACAGTAGGATTGAGCCCCCTTCTTGTGCAAGGTGGAGGAAGGACCAAAAAAATTGGAGGATTTTAAAGCATGGTAATTTTATGCCATTCTTGGAAAGGCTTCATGGCCATGATCCTAAAGCTTTGGCGAATTTTTTCAGCTATTGGCATAATTGTAAGCTATAGGTAAGGGGAATGGAATTTGTGATTAATGAGGAGTTTATAGCTGCCATTACTAGTTTGTCGTTGGTGGGTCGCAAATTCTTCAAGGAGAGGAAGAGTAATGAGGACACCATGGAACAGTTCTTTAAAGATGATGAGCGGAAGAAGCTAATAAAGATGCCTTCTTGGGGCTATGAACATACGTCTCTAAAGAAAATATGGGCTGATGTAGTGGAGATTATCATGCAGTATGTCACCTTAGACAATCGGTTCACTGTAATTTTAGGTCACCGTTTCACTTTGTTGAATCATTTTAGACATGGGTTATATATTTCATTCCCTTTCTTTCTTTTGTCTTTGTTGGAGGTGTCGGTGTATGCTCATTTGAAAAATTTAGAAAATTGTTATAAAGATGCAAATATTGCTAGTGTGTTTAGCATAGAAGAAAAATTGTGATCTGAGATCTAGCTGATTTTGAAAAATGATTGATTACTTTAATTAGGTTACATATTTAAATGCCTAGCTGAAGAAAATAGGTGTTGAATATGCAAAAAACTATTGTTAGTTGATTGCAATGTTCCATGAGGACGTGTCCCCCCAAAACAACCGCATGATTCCTGGATGGGGATGTCTTCAAGACATGGGGGCTTGGTGGAAATGTCCCCTCATTGTCCCACCATTGCCACTCAAGTCCATGGTTTGACTGCCATATGAAATTGATACAAGTTTTCTCTATCATTAAGTTGAACAAAATTGTATGCTTATAACATACTTTGTTCTCTCTCCTTGACATAATAGATATACAATGGTGTAGATTAAAACCATGTTAGCTATGTGGAAAACTAGGTAGAATTATTTTTTATGAATACAAGTTTTCTCAGGGTAGGAAGGGATATCTTGGCCAAGCTTGTATAGTGTGTTACCTAGTCTAAGTATTCTATGGTGTCCAAAGTTATACTTCAATGTCTAAAGTATTTGGTAATTCTATGTTTATAAATCTTGAGAAGGTGTTGGAAAGTAAATTAGGGGAAAATTTGAGGGAGTGATAGTCATCTTTGGGACCACATTTGTCGGTTTGTTACAATTTCTTATTAGTCTTCTGTTGTAGTAAATGTAAAAGCTTTCCATTAATAGTGTATGTAATTCTTTGATCACTTAAGAATTTTTTCCCATGTGAAGTTTCTTGATCCTAGGAGTTACATTTCGGTGAAATTATAGCTATATTGATTGGATTTTAAATGTAGTTTTAGCTCTCTATTTTGAGTTGTGTAATTTCCCCTTTTAATAAAATCCTAGTTTTAGGCCTATAAAATAATAATAACCACAGGGTGAGGTGGCACTCCCATTGGGAAACCATACCAATCACCATACGGAAGCTAAGGCTGCATTCAATATGCTTGTGGCTCAATTGGCATTAGTTGGTGTCAAAATGGATGAGGAAGAGAAATGTCAGATATTTCTTTGTTCTTTGCTTGATTCATGGGATTCTCTTGTTATGGCTATTGGGATTACTTCTGTTATATTGAAGACTGAAGATGTGGTGGGTTCTTTTCTTTCTGAAGAGATGAGGAGGAAGGTATCCATTAGTGCCAAGGATGCCCTAAATGTTCATGGAAGACCTAAGGAAAATGACAAAAATAATGAGAAGCATAACAAATCCAAGTCCAAGGGGAGATCTAAGTCTCTTGGAAAGTCCAAAGTTATTTGCTAGAATTGTGGTAAGCTTGGACATGTTTGTAAGGACTGCAAAGAAGAAAAGAAGAAGAAAAAGAAGAAACTTGATTCTAATTCTAAGTTTGAGAAGGAAGATGGTGATGCATTCATTGCAGCTTTGGCAACTCGTGCAGGTAATGATGCATGGTTAATTGAATCAGGTGCATCTTTCCATATGAACTTTAATAGAGATTGGTTTTCTAAATATGAAAAATTTGATGGAGGTAAGGTGTACTTGGGTGATGATTCTCATTTAGACATTGTTGGTCGTGGTAAAGTTAAAATCAGGTTTCTTGATGGTAGAATAAGAAGGATTAATGGTGTGTTGCATATCCATGGTTTAGCACAAAATTTGATATTTGTGAGAAAACTAACAGATGCAGGTGTGTAGGTAGTATTTTTGATTTAGGATGCAAGATGGTTAGAGGTGCTATGGTGATTGCTAGATGTGTTAGATATGGCACATTGTATAAGCTTGATGCATGCACTGTTGAGTGCAATAGTACTTCTATGAAAATAAAGTTTGTGGAAGAAGTGAGGGTTTCACCTTCAATAGATGGTCATGGATTTTGGGTACCCAAGGGTGCTCTTTCTTTTGAATCAAAGTTACCTACAAAGAAAACTATGTTATGGCACCAAAGAATTGGCCACATTGGAGAAAAGGGTCTAAAGACCTTGAAAAATAAAAACCTTGTTGAAGTTTTGTTTGATTGTAATCTTGAATTTGATTTCTGTGAGCATTGCATTTGTGGAAAAAAAACCGCGTTTAGTTTTACTCGAGTTCTCATAAATCTTATGGTGTATTGGATCTTATTCATTTTGATGTGTTTGGTCTTGTAGATGTCCCTTCAATTGGTAAATCCACATATTATGTTTCATTTATTGATGATTATAGTAGAAGGACATGGGTATATTTTCTAAAAAGTAAATTTGAAGTTTTCAGTCGATTTAAAGAATTTAAAGCAATGGTTGAGTTGTAGAATTGAAAGAAAATAAAATGTTTGAGGAATGATAATAGCGGTGAATTTTTCTCTAATGATTTTCATAGATTCTATAAAGATTGTGGTATTCATAGACAAAAGATAACTCTGTATTCTCCACAACAAAATGGAGTTGCAAAAAGAATGAATAGGACATTGATGGAGAAGGCTAGGAGTATATTGAGTGGTGTTGGTCTAGAACAAAGGTTTTGGGCTGAAGCTATTGTCACTGTTTGTTACTTGATTAATAGGTCTCCTACATCAACTCTTGTTGATAAGATGCCTATAGAGGCATGGTCGGGTCACGAGCCTTCATTAAGACATCTTAGACTTTTTGGTTGTGAGGCATATGCACATGTGCCAAAGGAGAAGTGAAAAAAGTTGGAGAACAAGGCTATGAAGTGTATCTTCATCAGGTATAGTTATGGTGTGAAAGGATACAAGCTTTGGGATCTTGTTGTACAGAAGGTAATACATAGTAGAAGTGTTGTTTCTAGAGAAACTAAGCCTTATTTTGTTACATTACAGCTAGAACAAAGTAAATAGGAAGATATGATTCAATTTCCTTCTACACCTAAGAAAGTTGAATCGAGGCCCATGAATAGACAAGAATTTGAGGAGAGCACATCTAGCTCTGAATCCTCAGAAGAGGAGGAAGAACCTCCAACTCAACTTGTTTGTAGGCTACAAGGCACATACAACTACCTGAAAGGTATTCACTTGATGATTGGAGATGAATTTTTTCTTTGAATACTAACATGGATGAACCCAGATTAGTAAAAGAGGAATTAGGAATGAATGATGCATAATCTTGCAAGATTGTTATGGATGAAGAAATGGCAGTTTTGAAAAAGAATGATACATGGGATCTTGTACCATTTTTTGAAGGATGAAAACCTATTGGTTGTAAATGGGTGTTCAAGAAAAATATTGGTTCAGATGGAAGTATTGATAAATACAAAGCAAAGTTGGTTGCAAAAGGTTACTCTCAAGTTGAGGGTGTTGATTATGGTGAGATATTTTCTCTTGTTGCAAAAATGACATCCATTAGATTTTTCTTTCTTGCTTATGATTTAGAGGTTGAGAAAATGGATGTGAAAATTGCTTTCCTTCATGGTGACTTGGAGGAGGATATTTATATGACACATCTAGAGCACTATGTGGTGAAAGGTAAAAGTAAATTGGTTTGCAAATTGAAGAAATCTTTGTATGGTTTAAAACATAGTCCTAGGATGTGGTACCAGAAATTTGATGCATATGTGTTGAGTTTGGGATTTGAGCCTTCTAAATCATACATTGTGTTTATTATAAAACTGATGGTGATCATTTCCTATTTATTGCATTATATGTTATTCATTGGTAAAGGGAAATGTATGATTTTAGAAATGAAATCTCAACTTGCTGCTAAGTTTGAAATGAAAGATCTTGGTGCAACTAAACACATTCTTGGGATGGAAATTAGAAGAGATAGAGTGAAAAAAAAGCTATGGCTTGGCCAAAGTAAGTATGTCAATTCAATTTTATAGAGGTTTGATATGCAAGATTGTAGACCATTGTGTGTTCATGTTTCAGCTATAACAAAGTTATCTATTTCAGATTGTCTAACATCCCCATTGGAGATGGAAGACATGAGTAGAGTGTCTCACTAGAGTGCAATTGGAAGTTTGTACTAGACCAGACATTGCCTAAGCAGTGGGAGTTCTTTCCAAATATATGTCTAATCCTAGTAGAGTTCATTGGGATGCAATTAGAAGAGTCTTTAGATATTTGCGCGGAACTTGAGATGATTTCTTGTGTTATCATAGTAATATGACTAAAATGAGATTTCCCTTGATATTTATGGTAACATGGATTTAGACTGGGCAGGTGATGTTGATAGTAGAAGATCGACCAGTGCGTATGTGTTTACTTTATTTGGTGGTGTGATTAGTTGGATGAGTAAGGGATAGGCTATGGTTGCTTTGTCCACTACTGAAGTAGAGTATATGATAGCTACTCATGCTTGTAAAGAAGCCATTTGGCTTAAGAGATTGTGTTCAGATATTGGAATAAAAAAGGTTAGTGATATGATAATTCCACAATCCATTATAAATTGAATTTTTGTTGCTTCTAGATTCGATTGTGTGTAAGTTTTTTCATCAACGTTTCGGATCACACTCTGTGATCCATCATCAGGATGTAAACAAGAGTATTAGATGTTGTGACAATTTATTGTGATAGTCAGAGTGCGATATGTCTAGCCAAGAACTCAACATTTCATGCCAGGACCAATCACATTGATGTACAATATCATTTTGTTTGAGATATGGTTGAATATGGTAGGGTGAAGTTGGTTAAGGTAGAGACTTCGATGAATGTTGCTAATTCTTTAACTAAGCCTGTGAGCATAGAGAAGTTCAAATGGTTTTCAGAGACTATGGGCCTTTGGCCCCTAGCAATTAAGAGATGATGATGGCACCCTTTCGTTGTCCTTGCAAGGTGTTCAACAAGTGGGATATTTGTTGAGAAAATGTGTCTCAACCTTGAAAATTACATAAGGTACTATTGATACACAAGGTATTGTTCAATTGATGACGATGGGAGGTGGGGGCATGGGGGGAGGTCCAAGGGACATTTTATTAGCTTGACTTGCCCTAGAAGGCAACTCTATTTTATGAGGGAATTGTATTATAGCTATGTATTATGATGTATTCTGAGAGTCTGATAGTGGTTGTGTTGCCTCTAGATCTCTAAGTGGTGATACTCCTATGAGAAGCTTGCCTTGCAAGTATATTGTAATCTTTGTGATTTTTGAATAATAAATTGGGCAGATTTTTGAGTGTGGGGTTTTTTTCTTGAAAGGGTTCTCCCCACATAAATCATTGTGTTGTGGTATACATGATATTTGTGTTTATTTCTATTTAAGTTTTTGTAACCGTTAAATATCTGTAAAAGTTTGCATTATTCTCCTCTCAAGGTTAGTGTAGGAAGTTGTTCCTCTACCTTAGCTTCCTTACATCATTCACCTCTTGGCCCATGATCGCTCCATCTCAGGGTGGTGTGCTTGATAAGATGCATGAAGACTACCTTCTTTAACAAGCCCAATAGCACTCATACAATTCCCAACCCACAAATGCTCAATGTCGGGGTGGAATTCTTGATGAAGGAAAGTTTGGTACTTCATCTCTTGTGAACTTAGAAGGTTGGTAAATTCAAAATAGATTGCTAAAGAAATCTATTATATTAATTGGCAATAAAACATAATTATGTTGTAAAAATAAGGACAGACAACTGAGAGGGGGGGTTGAATCAGTTGTCACAGAATAATAAAATTTTCAAACTTTACTTAACTTAATATTAGATTTGATGAATAAGCAATTAAAACATCAAAGGGACAAAGAACACCAAGATTTTTTTATGTGGAAACCCTGTTAGGGGAAAAACCACGGTGGATGTTAGTCCACAAGATTATACCCTGTTAAAAGTATAATGAGAAATAATAAGGGGAATGCACATGCATTCATGAACACTACCTAGATTTCACTGCTCAAATACAAAAGGGGCTCACTTCCCAACAATTCCAATTAAGCACAGAAAACTCCTTCACAAACTACTTCACACTTCACTCGATCTTCTTCACACTCTACTCTGTAATCGAATGATATTCTCACATACACACATAAGAGCACACTCAACACTTTTCCAACCACACAACACCGATGAAACAATCACTCTTATATATCCACTACATGAGATTTCATCAATAACTTAGTCAGCTAGGAAATAAAACATATTTGCAATGTCGGCCCAAATTTACAAATAAAATTTTAATGTGAATCCACCAAGGTTGGCCACAGCATAGTGGAGACCCAAATTTAAAACTCCAACACAAAAATATTTCAATTAATTTCACCTCGACAATCCACAACATGCTACCATCAACATGTCGGCCAAGAACAAGAAAAACAAACATATGCAGGAAAAATTTCTAACCATGAGCACACCGATCAATGTGGGCATACCAAAAAGATAGAGCATGATCTAGAAACATCCAAGAACACCAAGAAATAATAGAGAAACATCCGCAACAACTGAGATTTCCAGAATCACATAAAATTCATTCAGGAACACTAACAGAGACCACAAAAACATTGTCATACCACAACATGATCAAATCTATATGTGGACCTCTAAAACTTCCAGTAGATGATCTAAATACACTCATCAAAAAACCCTTTAGTCCACAGTAGCTGAAATTTAACATAAAGGACAAGATGCCTTCAAGACCTACACAGTTCCACAGGGAACCTAGAACACTTTCTGTTACAAATTTCTCAACATCCTTGACATATACAGCCTCTAGTACACCAAATGCTAATAGTGTTAACATCAATGACAACCACATATCAGCAACACGTCCACAACATCCAACAAATTATACAATTATAATACACACACATACGTACGCATTCATATATATATATATATTGTTATTCCTAATTTATATTCTAAAACTTGCTTCTCAATAATATTCTTGCTGAAAACAATGTTTTTTTCCAATATATATCTTACATTTCATTTTTTTTCCAATCTCCTTCCTTGATGGTTTCTCCACAAGGAAATGATCTCCATTTTATATCTTATTATAGAGGGAGTCACAAACCTTCACATTTTAAAGAGTCACAACCTTTCACATTAAGAGTCACATCCTGTCACATTAAGAGTCACATCCTTTCTCACATCATCACCACTCTTGAGAACATAATTTAATTTACTTGCAAAGTCACATAAGGTTATATTCTCAAATGAACTATTGAATGATGTTATGGATGTCCTTCTCAAATGAAATTCTCTCCCTTTTTATATCTCAAGTTTGAGGGAGTCACACTTCTTCACCTCAATAGTTACAACTCTTCATTGTTGCATTTGGAGAATAATAATTTAATTTTGAATAAGTTAATTTGCTAGTGATGTTTTCTATTACTTGTAATCAGTCTTAATAATTATTTTTCCTTTCATTCTAGATCTACCTTCCTTATATACATTCCTTGTAATATTAATTATCTTTATTGATTTCTTTTGAAACATAGGCTGTAGACATTTAGAAATTAAATGGAACATTACAAGTTGATTTGTATTTACTATTTAGCTCTTAATCTTGGATTTAAAAATATGCTTTCTCATTTCTTTAGGTCCTGAATTTTTCACTAATAGATCAAGACATGATCCTCTATTGGCAATTGATCATTCTTTACAATGAATACATCCTTTTGACTTTTGTAGATTATTGTAATTTATGTCCTACTATTTTGCATAAACTCATTGATATTTACATTTTCCAAATCTTTTGAGATCCTGCACTTGTTAGTTATCTTTAAAGAGTTTTGCATAGTTTGGGTTTCAAGATTACACATGAAAAATTCAGTTGTAAATGACTTTATATTTGAGAATATAAATTTTATTTTCTTTTGCATTTGTAGTTGCATGTGTAACTTGATAGTAATTTGTTGTTAATATCTCTTTGGTCTAAAATATTAGTAAGCCAATATAAGGGGTGTTTAGTGACAAAAATAACGGGTGAATGTGACCATGTATTTTTAGTTTTCTTTAATTTTCCTATAAGATCTTATTACACAAGTAATTGGTAAAATATTTGATGTATTTACACTGAGCAATGTGCTCAATAAATAGTTTACAAAATTTACAAAAATGGAAAGTTTCTAAACTGGATTTAAAACTCCAGATAAGATCAAAGAAAATCTTATCACTAAATTACAATAATTTACAATATTGAGCATTAATAAATAAATAATAAACATTATTTTAATACCCTCCCTTAATGCTCAATTTGTCAACTACACCAAGATGCCCCCTGAATTTTACAAACTTATCTGGACTGAGCAACTTGGTGAGAATGTCTGTTGTCTGCTCCTCTGTCGAAACATACAACAACTGAACTAATCTATCTTCAACCAGCTTTTGAATGAAATGACAATGAGTTTCCACATGCTTGGTTCTTTCATGGAAGACCAGATTCTTGGTAAGTTTGAGAACCCTCTAATTATCACAGAATAAGGGAGTTGGACCTGCTTGAGATATTTGCATATCCGCAAGCATCTGATGAAGCCAAACTGCCTCACATGCTACTTTTATTGCTCCCCAATACTCTGCTTCTATTGAGAAGAAAGCCATTGCCTGCTACTTCTTACTAGTCCATGTGACTGCACCAGATCCCAAACTAAACACATACCCAGATGTTGATTTCCTATCATCAATTGAACCTGCCCAATATGAGTCTATGAAACTACTGAGTTGAGGATCGTGACTTCGAGTGTACAAGAGTCCATAGTCATAAGTTACCTTCACATAATGCAGCACACGCTTCGCTGCTACCCAATGATCAACCTTGGGGGCTGTCATGAAGCGTGATATGTAGATCACTACAAAACTAAGGTCAGGTCTAGTGGCAGTGAGACAGATGAGGCTTCCCACTAGTTACCTGAACAATGATTCATCTACCACAGGTGAATCTGACTTAGCTGACAACTTAAGCCCTTTTTCCATGGGTGTGGAGGTAGGTTTGCAATCCTGCATTCGAAACTTATCCAGAAGACTGCGAGCATACTTGGACTGAGAGATGAATATAATACTCCCAGTCTGCCAAACCTCAACACCTAAACAATAATGCAAAAGTCCCAAATCTTTCATGTCAAAAGTGTTGCACAAATCATGTTTGATCTCATCGATCAAATGTGTCAAGCTGCCAGTAATGATCAGGTCATCCACATAGACAACAAAAAGAAGTATATCACTACTAGTTTGTTTGACATATAGGTTAGAGTTAGATGGACTCCTTTGAAAGCCATGTTTTGCGAGGTACTTATCAATCTTGATGTACCAAGCCCGAGGAGCCTGCTTCAGGCCATAGAGTGCTTTGACCAATCTACACACCTTCTATTCTTGATCAACAACTTTGAAACCTAGAGGCTACATCATGTAGACCTCTTCCTTCAACTCACCATTGAGGAAAGAACTCTTGACGTCCATCTGATGGAATTTCCATCCAAACTAGGCTGCTAAGGCAAGGATGAACCATATGGTACTCATTTTGGTTGTAGGAGCAAAGGTATCCTCATAGTCAATGCCTTCTTTATGTGAGAACCCCCGTGCAACTAGACGAGCTTTGTACTTGTCAAGGGTTCCGTCAGCTTTGTATTTCACCTTGTACACCCATTTGCAGCTAATGGGCTTCTTCCCTAGAGGAAGATCAGAAGAACCCAAGTGTGATTTTTCTTAAGACTCTGGTATTCAAATTCCATCACCTTTTCCCACTCAGGAATTCCTTTAGCCTCTGAATATGTCTGAGGCTCATAAACACTATGTATGTTGGCCATGAGAGAAAAATTCACTGTAGACTGCTATTTTCTCTTGTTTCTGGATGATCTACCCTCAATGAGCTCATCCTAGCAAAGATCACTGATCATCTTAAGCCACTATTTGGTCGGAGAGTAGAAGTATCGACATCATATGTAACAGGAGGAGCTAGTACTGGTTGTGGATTTGGAATAGGTTCAGCAGGGGGATTTTCATTATCATCTAGAGGAAAATTAGGTTGAGCATCATCAAAGACTGACTCTTCATCATCCCTCCCATCAAGTGAACCTAACGGAAGTCGGATACCCAAATCAGAAGCCTTCAAGAGTCGATCCTCTGAATGCTGAATAGGTGAGGACATATGAAATGGTCCTCATTCTTCATCAAAGACAACATCTTGACTGAAGATAAGATGATAAGTGTCTATATCAATCAGTCGGTAAGCCTTGTGGTTGTCACTGTACCCTATGAACATCAATTTATGGCTCTTGGAATCCAACTTAGAGCTCTTGGCATCTAGAATCCAAACATATGCTAGAGAGTCGAAGACTTTCAAATGACTGATCTTGGTTTTATGACCAGTCCAAGCTTCCTCAGGATTCTTCCCCTTAATGACATCAGTGGGTGACCTATTAAGGAGATAGACTACAGTATTTACTGCTTCTGCCCAAAACTTGGTAGGAACACTCTTGTGTTGCAACATGGAGCGAGCCATCTCAACAATCGTACCATTGCACTACTCTACAACACCATTTTGCCGAGGAGTGTAGGGAGTGGTTAACTATTTTTTAATCCCATGTGTATCACAGAAGTTGGAGAATGCACTAAAACAAAATTCCCCCCATTATCTGACCTAAGAGTTATTATGCAAGAATTGGACTCTTTTTCTACCAAGGCCTTAAACTTCTGAAATACATTAAAGACTTCTGATTTCTACTTAAGAAAGTACACCCACATTTTTCTACTAAAATCATCAACAAAAAGTAGAAAGTACTTGCAACCAGTTATAGAGGGAGTAGACATAGGCCCACAAATATCAACATGAACTAATTGAAGTACCTTAGAAGCTCGCCAAGAGTCGCCATCTATGAACGGTGTCCAATGCTGCTTCTCGGCCTGACAAGCACCACAAACGTCCTGATGTTGAGTCTAAATGTTAGGTAAGCCAACTACAAGTTCCTCTCGAGCAAGCTGAGAGAGATAGTGGACATTCAAGTTCCCATACTGCTAGTGCCAAAGACTAGTGACAGCTGAATTCCTAGTTGCCATGGCTAACTCCAAAGAATCTTCTGTGTCTACAAGCCTGTAGAGGCCATAATCCTCTATACCAATGGCCACAATTGTGTGAGTCTCCTAATCTACAATAGAACATTTGTGCGAGCTGAAGACCACATCCATCTAAGGAGAATGCCACATTATTTGACTAACTGAGAGAAGGTTGAGCTCCATATCGGGTACATAATATACGTTGAGGAATATGAGATTCCTCCTGCCAGACTGAACCTAGACAGTGCCTATATTGACAACTTTGTATTCTTCGCCTCCTCCAAAAATCACTGAGTCAGTGCAACGGGAAATGTCTATGAACCAGTCACGTTGATGGGTGAAATGACGCGAGGCACCAAAATCAATGTACCAAGCAAAGGATTTGACATGGTTTGCATACCTTTTTTCCATGAGTGCATAAAAGGAAGATTCATTTTGCTCGGAGTGCTCGGGGACATTCACTTTCTACCGAGACCCTCCCTACTTTTGTTCAGAAGCCAAACGTGCATGACAATCCTTCTTTATGTGGCCATATTTGTGGCAATAGTTGCAATGAATATTTTTCTTCTTAGGGCTGGTTGGGGTTTGACTAGAGCCTTTCTGCTGCGAAGGCTAACCTTTCCCTTTGTGCTTGGGTTGGGTTTTAGCTGCAAAGGCTTGCTACATGGAGGATGAGGATGCACTGCTACTAAAATGTTGTTTCCAGCAATCCTGCTGCAAGAGGATAGTGCAACGTTCTGGAAACTTAAGGTCAACATTAGCAGACGTAATGTTGAGAGTCTCTATGAAGTGTTCATAGGACTTAGGTAGGCTCTTCAAAGTGATCACGACCATGTCTTCCTCCTCCATTTTCTGACCAATCACCTCCAGTTGATCTCTGATCTCCTGGATTTTGTTCAGGTGCGCTTGTAGAGTTTTCTTCTCATCCATCATGATAGAAAATGACATATTCTTCAAGAAAAATGCATGATTTTTGTCTGAAGTTTCATGAAAACCCTTCAAATGATCCAAAATCTCCTTTGTTGATTTTCCAGGCAGAATCTGAGGGAGTTGATCATCAGTGATCGAGAGCTTAATAAGCATCACCGCTTCACAATTCTATTTATCAAACTTCTCTTGATCCTTACCCGCCATTGTGGGATGACTAGCATTGCCAACGACCATCTGATCAAGGTAGCAGTATTAAAAAATGGTCATGATCTGCTGCTTCCAAGTGTTATAATTCTTGTCGTTGAATCTCTGACCGCCCTCCAACATAATGTTATTTAAACTAGCCATCTTCACATTTTTCGAGACACAAAAAATGGGGTACTGAGAAGAGGCTGATGCACAAAACTTGAGGC
Organism: Sequoia sempervirens; assembly: GCA_007258455.2. Lineage (NCBI taxonomy): Eukaryota > Viridiplantae > Streptophyta > Pinopsida > Cupressales > Cupressaceae > Sequoia > Sequoia sempervirens. The sequence continues at coordinate 540,863,902 of VDFB02270651.1, read as the reverse complement.
ACGAGTTTCAATACACTAAGGTAGGTTCAGGCATGAAAAATAATGCAAATCTGTTGGCACAAAATTTGAGACAAAAAATGATGCACCCAGAAAAATCAAAGACCAACCTAGTTGAGATCTCGAAAAACCCACCAAGAATCTGCAATCAATTTTTTTTCTAACTTGGAATAACTGGTCAAAATTCTAGGAAAATTTTCCAGAGGCCCTAGGCAGCCATGAATGCTTCAGAAATTGCAAAAAATAGCTCGAGATTCTAGAAATGAGCCGTCAGAAGACACAAAACTAAAATGCAGGCAAGATTTGTAGAAAATCACGGCCTGAAACTAGTAAAAAATCTGTGACCAAAGAGCTAAAAAAAGAAAAAGAAATTGTGCCCAGACATAGCCACCAAAGAAGTCTGTAAAACTTCAAAATGCCAAAAGAAGACTCAAAAAGAGTTCTCAGATTGAACACAAATCATGGATAAAAGATTGCAAAAAATTCGTGCACAGGAATTTACAAAGAATGCATCTCCAAAGTAGAAAGTTGCAACCATAAATCATGAATCTAGGGCATGATGTGGGATTGCAGAAAAAAAGCATGTGCCTAGCTGAAAAAGAACACGAAAATTCTCACATTCAAATCCACAAAGATTACAAATCAAAAACCCTCGAATTTTTTCTTGAGGAACCAATTTTTTTTTCAAAATTTAGCACTCACAAAAATCTTCAAAAGAATTTCAAAGAAGATTTTATCGAATTTTTAATTCAAAGAGAACAAAAAAATCTTGAGAGATTTTTATGAATTAAAAATTCAATTTTGAGCTTGTTGGCTCTAATACCATATTACGCAAGTAATTGGTAAAATATTTGATGTATTTACACTAAGCAATGTGCTCAATAAATAATTTACAAAATTTACAAAAATGGGAAGTTTCTAAAAAGAAACTCCAGATAAGATCAGAGATGATCTTATCACTAAATTACAATAATTTACAATATTGAGCATTAATAAATAAATAATAAACATTATTTTAATAGATCTTTATGATTACCTTCCATTGTATACTAGAGCCAGAAGTGTAGAAGAGTTTCTCACTCTTTTCAATTGACCCAAATCACTTGTTGATCATGATCCTCACCTAGTTTGTTTGAATTGGCCTTGTTCCCTAGGTTGAGATTTGAAGGTGTGTTATCTAGAGCTATAGGGTACAATTTGGAGTACCAATGCCTTGTAGACTCACTCTCTTCCCATTTTTTATTAGCCTTTTTACATTCTATTAGGAACTATGAATCTTTTTGGGATTCACTCTAATTCTTTCATTTATGACTCTTTGAATTCTTACAACTATTAAATAGACTCATACAAACCCTTCAACAACCTCAAAAGTTTCCAGTAGTTGAAGGGTAGAGGAATTTGAAGCATTTTTGGGTGTTGTAGACCATTTCTAGGTGTGAAAAAACTATTGCATGCTTGAAAAAAATTCCTTGGTAGTTTCAATAGTGTCACTTAGCTAAATTGGTCATGGCCCATTTTTGGGTTTGTGATGAAATCGCCACTTGCTTCAACAAAATTGTTGCTTTTCTTGTTGCAATTGTGTTGGAAGGTTTGAATCTTTGGCATGCAGTTGGCTAAACCGATGGGCACACACTTGTGGAAACCTTCATTTTCTCCAATTTTTCATCTTTGACACCTGCACCTCAATCAAATGTTTCCTTTGAAGTATGTTATACTTCCACCATGAAGTCTTTGATCTATTTCAGAGTTCATTTTGTGAGTTAAGATTGATGTGAAATTAGATCCAAGTTATGTTTGCTTATTTTGATTTGAAATTTCATGCACTTAATTTATGATTGCAAATTTTTTTGTAATTGAGCCAAATATTATTGTAAAGTGCACAAAGTTGATAAAATATCTATTAAATCTTCTATTTCATTTGAATTGCATACCCTACAAGAAATACTTCGTAATTGCAAAGTTGTAATGTCCCTTTTTAGAACATTTCTATTTTTTTCCCTAAAAACATAATTTCAACTTAGAATGATAAATGTATTATATAATTTATCTGAAATGATGAAATTTTATTATAATTTTCAACTTTATAATTCTATGAATAATTTAGAAAATAGAACTTGTCTTGATTTTTTGCTATAACTCTCCTTGATGATTTCCTCTTGTAAATCTACTTTGAAGGTGAAATCAAAATGATAATGGCTTGTCAATATTATAAATTTATTATAATATTTAGATCAATAAATCATAACACAATTCTCAAAATCAATCATATCATGAATTCTTTGGAAATACTTACAAATCTGTTGAATTAGAGGTTTTCGTCCCTAACTCAACAATGGCAATATCAAGGGTTTTCATCCTTAACTTTCCAAGAGCATGAAGGGGTTTTCGTCCTTCCAACTCTTAGTTCACCTTGGAGGGTTTTCATCCTCCTTGACCAAGATTTGGGTTTTCATCCAAACTTGGTAAGAAAAATAAGGGTTTTCATCCATATTCTCTCGTGAACTTGGAAGGGGTTTCATCCTTCCTATTTGGAAGACACTTCCTCAAATTCAAAATTGATTGCTTGATGAATTTTCTAGATTATTGTTGATTGCTTTTGTTGATTGATATTTCTTAATGGATTGACAAGTTAATGTTTGAATGATGCTTGAACGAATCTTCATTGATTGATTCCTTCCTTGCTTGTCAATAAATTGATTTTCCCTTTATATCCATTTTTTGAAGGAGTCACCACCCTTCACAAGAAATGAGTCACCACCCTTCATTGCTACCTTTTGAGAATAATAATTTATTTCTAAAATTGATTGATTGATGTATATCCCTTGATGAATTGATGATTTTGTTACTTGAATGATCTCCTTCTCAAATGAAATGAGCTCCCTTTTATACCTTATGTTTGAGGGAATCACAACTCTTCACCACATTAGCCTTTGCAAGAGTTACGACCTTTCATAGTTAATTGCTGCCATTTGATAGAGTTACAATTTAATTTTAAGGGATCACTGCCCATGATAAGTTATTTCCTTTATAGGATCGCTAGTGTTTCTTTGGCGCCACCTTCAATTAAATCACCCTAGTTATAAATTAAAAGGGCTGCAATCTTGCACTACATTAAAGGATGTGATCTTGGTGGGGGTATGATAGTCTGACCTTCCCAAGATTATTTGTCGAGCAATTTTTAAATTGGAATGATGATGTAGAGAGTGTTCAAGATGACTCTCAATAGGAAATGATTCGTGCAAGAACTCCTTATAATATTCTTTATAAGATGCATGACATAAAATTGCATTCTTTCAAGCCTTATCAAGCAAAGAAACCACTACACCAAAAGCCCAAACTGATGGTGAATGACACCCATCGATGTTAACAGTGGGGTTTTCGTCCCACCAAAGTTCCCACCAGGCTAGCCCCCTCGTGGACACATGGCTATTTGTTGTTAAGTCTTAGTGAACAACTTTGTCTTTTCCTTCTTCAATAGTTTCACTTGACTTCTCTTTTTGCTTTGCAAAAATTCTTGAGTTATACCTAACTTTGCTAATGGCTTTGTCTTTGCAACTTCTAACTTTCTTGGGAATTGATTTTTTAATGAAGATCTATTTCACAATTCAACTTCTATTGTGCTACTCTAATATTATCACAAGTTGCAAAACCTAAAGTAGGATATGTTTTTTCCTGTAATTTGAAAGTGAGTAATCCTAATAACTCTCAACAACATAACCAACAGTTGGAAATTTGCAAGGTTCGTAATTTAAGATAAGTTTTCTCTCGTTTCATTACCACAAAGATCTTGGGCACTAAATACAAACTATTGATTACCATTGTTGAAATCCAAAATGATAAAAAAATGTTGCATCCTTCATCATGACGAATTATGGGAGTGTTGTGAATATCAAGATCCCACTTTGTACAAAGCCAATTTTGCATTTGAGTAAAAGGATCTAGGTGTCCTTTACTACAAGTTGTATCTTTTACCTTTTCTTCATGCTTAAGGTACTTTTCATGATGAAAAAAATGTTGAAATGATATAATGAAAAGTAATCCACACTTTTATCATATTTTCATGCTTTGAATTGTACTTGTAGGAATGAGCAGAATGCTCCTCTTCACCAAGCTTCAAATACCTCAAGCTAACTATCTCCATTTGTTCCTCAAGTGTAATGAAGTGACATATTGGTGAATACATTCATCGTCCTATGGTGTCCATGTTGGCCTCTCCTAGATTCGCCATGTGCAAACCAAAAGTCTCCTATTCATGATTACAAACTAACCCATCAACACAAGCTCCTTGATCTTTGAACAAGGGAGTTCAAATGTCCCTTGGTCAACATTCATATAGTTGGTGTGTATCATCATGGAGTTTTCTTGATAATCTTGAAATTTGGAGATCATTTGTAATTATGAATACATCTTCAACACATAGTATCAGCTCTGCTTCTTTCTTTGGTTTAGCAAATCTTATGGTTCTAATTCTGATCTCTCTTTTGTTGTCATTAATGATTGTTTTGGAGTTTTCTACTTGATTTCTTCCTTAACCCTTTTTCTTATGTATTCATATAGATTTCTTTTGTTGGGGTAATGTATCTCGAGTACCTTCGAGTACTCATCAAAGGGAATGCCATCTTTGAAATCTTTTGACAACCTTTGGTATTTGTAAATAATTTTGGGGCCTCAAGTTTGTATAATGATTCTTGAATAGAATCCACGTCGTCTTATTTTTGTAGACCTTCAAATCTCTTTGAATAGAATGCATCTGTCATTTTTATCTTTAACCCATAGGTTGCCAAGATCAATGCTTTGATACCATTTGTAATGTCCCTTTTTAGAATTGTTACCTATTTTTCACTACAAGCTCAAACAGGTAGAGCTGAGTCGGACTCATCATTGATAGGTACATAAATTTTCAAGTTTGTTGCTAAAGTATTCATTGTTCATCATAAAGATCAGATTACATCTGAATTACAGCTTTATTGTGCAAGTATTTGAAAACAGAAAATTGAAAATTTGCATAATATTGCTTTTTATTTATTTTGTAAAAATGTTGAAATCTCGTACAAGCCGCGAGAGTAACTGAATTTGACTATGATAATCAAATAGTGAATACAAAATTCAATGAAAGCTACACTACTGAAAATAACGTAAGCGCAAAGAAGAGGAGCAATTCATCATTGCCTATGATGATGAATCACTTTCGCTTGATGTCTTTAGTTGTCGCGTCTCCAAGCTGCAGTCTCATTTCCGCGCTCCATGAACCTGCAAAATTGTAAAAGATGGTGTTAGAGGTGTACTCTAAGCAACGATGAATTACATTCTGCTTTATGCCTATGCTACCAACATGAATGCAATTTTCATTAAATCAGGCATTCACCAGATGATTGAGTTACAAAGGTTGATAATTAAGGAACACGAAACTCAATGGAAGCTTCCAATTTCAATTATTTTTACTAACTTGTTTGTTTCAATGTGCAGGAACAGGTTCATCATGTTCATGATTATTTTCATCAGATATGTGGAGTAAAACGGGCTCCCACAAGGGTTGAGCCCGACATATCATAAGGACACCTCTCATTAACATCATTACATGAGAGTCATCAAGTATTACAATCATCAAATAGCGCTGTTGTAAAGCAATATTAAATAATGAAAATAGATTTGTATTCAACAACTCAATTGTTTCTTACAACCTCCGAAGCAAATACATAATTCATTAAGAAACTCAGGAGGATAGCCACATATGCAAGTTTTCTGAATTTTTTAGAAGGATTCAGAAAAGAGAAAGACAGTGCTTATCAGATGCATGGTACAACCATGAAAGAGATTGCAGTCTAAGGGTGCAAACACATAAGTATTTCATCAATGTAACTATAGGTTACCAAGGAATGCTTCCTTAGTATTTTTTGAGACTTGGATAAATATTGAACTCACAGCTACAGGGTGGAATGACGAATAAACTTGCACTAGCCAAAAAAGAGCAGTAAAAATTTGGGACAGCGTTGCACAGTGTCAAATAGAAGCAAAGCATTCAACAATCAAGTTGTTTCTTACAACTCCAAAGCACATACACAGTCTATAGAGGACTCAAGAGAAACAAATTTGTATTCAACAACAAAGGAGTATTTTATAGAGAACATTCATTATAGTGCCAAATGCTACAAGTGAACATTGCAAGAATAGGTCAAGTGAACTATTGTATTAATGGTAATGAGAGCTCCATATCAAGCAACAGTCTTAATATGTCAGAAAGGGATTAAGCATCAGCATTAAGAGAAATATCATCAATATGTCAAGGGGTATGACTGTTATCATTACCAGTTCCATTTGTTTCAGTTAACAGAGTTCAGACTCAAGGCATTTCCAAGTAACAAAAAATAATGATAAGTGAAATAGACATCAATGCAAATACAAGGAAACAGATGTACGTTCAATGAAAAGAAGAATAACAAGCATTGAGCTACTACAGGAAGCTTTCAAATCGACTGATACAACTTTACCAATAGGACAACAAACAAACATAGGGCTTGAAGGAAGGGAAAATATTTTGCAAAACTTGTTAATGCCCAGTGACATGAGAATATGGAGATAGAACAGTAAAGTGTTGTCTAAACGAAAATTCATCTCAGACATAATAACTTTGAAACTGTGTATAGCATTCAGATCATGCAACGGGTTTATTAAATGTAGGGTGTTCTGATAAACACCTATATTGTGCAATAAGAGATGGAGAGATAACCATGGCGGTTTCAAATGCAAAGCTATTACAACGTTCATATAATGTTTTTTGTTTTTTTAAAATGTTTTTAGTAGGAAAATACAGATTTAAATTTACCCATGTGAGGGTTTTAGCATGGCGGCCAAGAAGATACAAAGAACAGATAAATCATGAATACCCAGAATGTTGTGAAGCCGCAGCCTATTCAAATCAGGCTTACAAATATATAAGGTTATAGAGAATGGAGAAAGCATTTTACGAATACATAGAATACAAATATGATGTTGTTTCCTTTAGTCAAAGTCACAATAAAGAGTTATCTCAAATCAAAGACAAAGGCTCAAATCCACTATGGCGGTCTGAAAGAGGCTAGAAATATACACAAGAAGGAGACAAATCAGACTTACCAGCGCTGCCATAGAATAGTGCTTCCAAAAATTCTTTCTTGACATGTGTTTACCAGTGCAAGTCGTGCTCTCTCAAGGCTTCAATGGCGGCCTAGAACAAGTGAAGACACAGGATATATCAGAAAATGAGCATGGTCGCGGTCTTTAGGCCGAGATTTATTTCAGAAATATAGGCCGAGATTTATTTCAGAAATAGAGTAAAAGCCATGAAATAGCTTAGTTTCAGACTTACCTTGTTCATTAATGTAGAAATAATTCATAAGGAGGTCGATAGCCATAGAACTCAAGTTATTTTTTGCAACATTTCTCCTCTCATGGCGGCCAAAGCCAACAAAATGCAGAAATCAACAGGGAAAAGAGAATAGCACAAAATTAATGAGAACTGAGTCACAACCACGGCTTTGAGGCCCAAAAAATGCATTTAAATGCTTGAAAGGACTCAGATTAATGATAGAATAATCTTGATCTTACCTTGTTTGTTCAGAATCTCTCGAAATATCATCAAAATCAACATAGAAGGGTGCAGTTCAAGCTTCAAACCCCAGGTTGGTGACCAGCTTCTTCATGAAGCTTCTTCTCCAAAGTCAAAATGTGAATGATTATCATTCTAGGGTTTCCTTGCTTTTGTTTTGTTTTCCCTAAGTCGAAATCATTATCAATTATCATTCTTCTTTTCTGCCCGTGGCTTAAAGTCAAAATAATCATCAATAATATGGAGGTAGTCAACTATTATAATGTGCATGGTTGACTTATATTTATTTAGTGAAGAATGCAAAATATATGCCAAGTGTGTGTATGAAGCATTGAGTTAAGGATGGCTCGGGAGATATAAGGAGTGATATGAAATTTTTATCAAATAAACTTTTTTAAGCCTTCCATATTATTTGTAAAGCTTATTTAACATTATTAAAACAATTTTTATTGATTGTTTTTTAATAATTGTTTAAATAAACTATTTTAGAAGGAAGGTTGAGTTAATTGGTTATCACTTATACATGATTAATTTAGACATAGAGTTTCGATGTGCATGGGCGGATTGATACTATAAACAAGGTGATTTTTTGCATGCTTGATTCACTGTTATGGATTTCCAGTTTAGCTTGAGTTACAGTTCAATTGCATATATTATGACTGCGAGTTTGAGGCTGAGTTCACTCATTTTTGCATGAGTTTGAGCCTACTTTTTAGGGATTTTTAATTTTGCTCGGATTTCACCTTGGAGTTATCATTCGTATACTGAGATTGACTTTCAGTTTCATTTTCATGCACTTTGGAGTGCATTCTCATTGTATATATTGGAAAAAGTTTATCTTTTTCCTCTAGTTCTTGTTTTTCAGCCTTTGCACTCTACAAAGTGAATTATCATGTAACTCAAATTTTATATTCAAATTAATACAACAGGTTTACAGGTTCAAATTGTGTTATTTAGCAAAAGATTCCTTTATTTTTCCAGCATTGTCAAAATTTTGCCTTCAAGATTTCAAGCATCGTTATTGTGTAGGATTTGATCAAAGGATTATTGTGTTTTCAGTTTGGAAACCTTTGATTTTTCTGTCTCTTTCATAAGTATATGTATGCAGTTTAATTTAAATTCACTGGTTATACACTGTGCATGTATTGATTAACCAGTTTAGTCGTGAAAACCAGGTTTTCCCTCAAGATTGCGTAAAATCAAAGACTTTGTTTAAAGCATTCAAGTGATTAGATTATCAAATCAAGTTGTGCAGATTGAAGTAATGAGAAGTTTATTGTGAATCATAATTGCAAGTCTTTGTCAATTAGGTGCATCGCCATTAATTTACAGTTTTACGTGCATTTTTACATACTTCTATCCCTTTTCCAGCAAGTTACAAGTTATTAATTTAAGAATCATATAGGAAGTCGGCCTAGAATCCAGAGGTTCAATCTCGTTATAGGTCACCCACAACCTAAGTTTGTTCCCATGTTTCAACAGATTGTTGAATTTAACCATTCAAGCGTTCGGGTGCAGTCTGTTTGACAACAAGAACATTTCTAATTTTTGCCCTAAAACCATAATTCCAACTTATAATGATAAATGCATTATATTTATAAATATAATTTTATCTAAAGTGATGACATTTTATTATAATATTCAACTTTATAATTATGTGAATAATCCGGAAAATAGAACTTATCTTGATTTTCTGCTATAATTCTCCTTGAAGATTTCCTCTTGTAAATCTACTTTGGAGGTGACATCAAAATGATAATGGCTTTGTCAAAATTATGAATTTATTATAATGTTCAAATCAATAAATCATAGCACAATTCTCAAAATCAATCATATCATGAATTCTTTGGAAATACTTACAAATCCGTTGAATTAGAGGTTTTCATCCCTAACTCAATAGTGGCAATATCAAGGGTTTTCATCCTTAACTTGCCAAGAGCATGAAAGGGTTTTCGTCCTTCCAACTCTTAGTCCACCTTGGAGGATTTTCGTCCTCCTTGACCAAGATTTGGGTTTTCATCCAAACTTGATAAGAATAATAAGGGCTTTCATCCTTATCTTCTCGTGAATTTGGAAGGAGTTTCATCCTTCCTATTTGCAAGACACTTCTTCAAATTCAAAATTGATTGCTTGATGAATTTGCTAGATTATTGCTGATTGCTTTTGCTGATTGATATTTCTTAATGGATTGACAAGTTAATGTTTGAATGATGCTTGAATAATTTTATGATTGAATGAATCTTCATTGATTGATTCCTTCCTTGCTTGTCAATAAATTGATTTGGCCTTTATATCAATTTCTCGAAGGAGTCACCACCCTTCTTTATTACCTTTTGAGAATAATATTTTTTTCCAAATTGATTGATTGATATATATTCCTTGATGAATTGATGATTTTGTTCCTTGAATGATCTCATTCTCAAATGAAATGATCTCCCTTTTATACCTTATTTGACAAATTGGCCTTTGCAAGAGTTACAACCTTTCATAATTAATCACTGCCATTTGATAGAGTTACAATTTAATTTTAATTAAATGCTTTCTTTTTAGGGATCCTGCCCATGATAAGTTATTTCCTTTATAGGACTGCTAACATTTCTTTGGCGCCACCTTCAATTAAATCGCCCCAGTTATAAATTAAAAGGGCTGTGATCTTGCACTGCATTAAAGGCTGTGATCTTGGCAGGGGCATGACAAAAGTCTTTGGGTGATAACATCTACCAGTTTCACTGGTTTGTAAAGGCGAGTTGATTCTTATTTTTGACATTCATGATTTTCTTTCTAATGCCAGCAGGATTTTCTTTCTAATGCCAGCAGGGTACCAGTTTAAGGCTGACTGTGTTCATGTAGAACCAAAATTTATTTGTCATTGACTGTGAGGAATTCTAACAGGTTTTTTCAGTTATGTTTTTGAATATTTTGCTGTAATAGCATTGAAGATCTTATTTATTTCATCTTTTAGCAACTATATATTCACTGCCATCAATTCATTGATGGAAAATTTATGGCCAACAATTCACCGCACGAAAAATTAATTGTATGAATTTTTGGCGGTTAATTTTTCTATGGCGGTGAATTGCTGGTGGTGGTGAATTTTATCGCAGTGAATTGTTGACGGTGAATTTTTCATCGGTGAATTGTTGACGGTTTCCAACATACTTTGTTTGTAGATAAGCTAAATGGAAGGTAACTGAATTTTAATAAGCCCTTTTATATCAAGACAGTACGGTATTAGCATAAGAGTCCTCTTTATTTTTAGTGTGTAGGTCTTCTTTGTTTTGTGGTTTATTCTTTTAAATAGAAGACTGTCTAGCCAACATTTCAAAGGAAAGCTTATCTGGACCTGGAGATGTAGTCTGGAAGTATTGCTTCACCTTTTAGACGGGACTAGGAATAGCAGTTCAAAATCCCAAAGCACTTGCCGATAAAATTGTGTTTGAACCTGCATTGGTCTGTCAAAATGTGCCATGGTGTCGTGCATGGAATGGCTGTTGTCAGGAGAGTGGATGCCGGATGGCAACAGTGCTCTAGAATGGATTTATTGCTTCAGCAAGTTACTGTGTTGACTGTAAAATGAACTTTCATAGATCTAACCTTAAAGATTCTAATCTGATTCTCGAAATATACAGAGGGAATGTTAGTTGAAAATTCTCTTAAGTGTATCTGTGCCAGGCACAAACATCTCCGCTTTAAAAATGTAGGGGAACTAGTCTCCCTTAGAAATTCTTAGTGTTATTAGTGCAGGTATGAATCTTAATTATATAAATATGTAACATTATATCTGGTTTGTCATACGATGCATATATGGCCATGTACCTACCCAAAATATCTTTTCCTTTCCTCAGGTCATCATTGAGGGCATGAAATAGTTGCTTGGCTGTAAATCAGGTTTATTCCATTTGCAGGTGCATAGTTAACTACACTTTAAACGTGTGTACATTTGCAAAGTGACTTGGAATTTGCATGAAGGCATTGGCCTTGGCATTTGTGAGTTGAGCTTGAAGATGCAAAGAGGCTTCTAGTCTATAGGAGTATGCAGGGAGAGGGAACAAAGCAACTCCACTCCTAGAGAGAGAACTTGTAGGAGTGTAGTAGATTCAAGTTTATACTTATGGTTGTACAATAGACATTTTCTTTTCCAGCCATGCCGAGCATAATTGACACAACTGCAATTAAAAATAGCATGGCTTCAGTCTTATAGAAACACATTCTCCTGCTAGTTTGTTATGGCAATAAATTGTCATGAATTTGAATTTGCTTCATATTCTCATTTACTCTGTAAGTGTTGCTAGATATGATGCTGTGCAACTTCTTTGCATGCAATGCAATATTTCATTTCATTTGGTAATATTCATGTAGTCTTGTCTCATAAGTATGTGGAATAATATTTCAGAGAGTTATTTTACAGAAGTATTTTTCGATCAATAAATCATCGTTTCTCATTCTTCATCAATTGTAGACCAAGCCTTTAGGGCCTTGAAGATGCAGACAAGATAATTTCGTCAATGCGCTCATATGCCAAACAGATTTTAGCTTAAAATTTGGGGAAAATTGAATCTCACCAAGTACTGGCTAGTACAGAAAATATTATTTGCATAATGTTAATACATTTGTTGACCAGAAAATGCTTCTAATCTTTGGTCTGAGATACCCATTATCTCTGGAAATCGATTAATACCCCATTTTCCTTTTCCTCTTGGTGACACCTTTGTATGCTTTTTTCAGGGACATAAAACCTAATTAATATTTCATTTTAAGTACTGGTATTGGCCTATTAATCTAGGTAACAGCTACGATAAGATACGTAATGTTTCCACTGTCCACTAGTGAAATCAAGAATGCTTTTGATCAAAAGTTGTTTCCACGGTCCACTAGTAGCCAAAAGCATTCTTGATTTCCACAACTACAATTCCAACAAGTAACCTAAGTAATTACTATAATGCAGGCACAATCCATTGCAAGTTGTATGCGGATATGAATAGCTGTCTGCAATTACCACCTTATACGAAACCTTTTTGGGCACCAGAACCAGTAATAACAATTATTTGACATCAGTAGCAACCATGAAGCTTGGTTACCTGTATGAATGGAAGACATTACACCAACACTTCCTCAGAGAAACTTTTCACAATTTTCTGTCTCGTAAATAAAGGAATCATCCTGAGCTTGGTTACTTGTTCAAAAGCATAGGCAATCTCAATGAGAGTAGGTTCTGAACCCCTTCCCCCTCCAAAATATATGCCAAAGGGTACACCAGCTTTACTGTAACCTGCAGGCACACTTATACCAGGATACCCTGCAATGCCTAGAACCGTATAAATTCCATCATCAAGGGTCACAAGGGCATCAAGTTCGTATGCTACTAGAACTTTATGGATTCCATTTTTCGTCAGCATGTGATTTCTCTTAAGGGCCTCTCTATATTGCTGCGTATATAAGCCTGATGTGTTCTGAGCCCGGAGGAAAATCTCTTGTCCAAACCTTGAAAGCTCTTCCTAATAGAATACAAGTATGCTAAGTTTCATGAAACATTTGACAATAGCAATAATCCATACAGAAAACAATTTATGTGCAAGAGACATTTTACCTCGGTAGCATGCTGGATATTGAAGGAGATGATATCAGCCAATGTACGAACAGGAGATTGCAGGAGCTCGGAAAGGTATACATTTAGGTCATGTTTAAAATCGTATTCTGCCACTATTTGCTCCGTATCATTGCATATATTTAAGAGATCACTGAATATATGATTTTCCACCAGAACTGCGCCTTCCCTCCTGCAAATCAGACACTTCTAAAGTCTTAGGTCGTATAATTTTCTCTATAATAGAATACATTATTGTTGTAGATTTAATTCAAAGTTTATTTTAAATCTCTTGGCGGTTCCCTAGTGTTAATGCAGCTGTTTCAATAAGGTGTTGCAACTGGAGGAGACCTGTTCTCAACCAAGGGGCGCATGTTTAAGTTACCTCATAGTTTCCAGATGCTTCTCAAATAATACTGCTTTAGTGGACCCAGGCGATAACTTTGGGTTTCGCACAATACCTAACCTCTTGCCCTGTAACCCATCAATCTTGAGAAATTGCTTATACCCGCCTTTCGGAATAAACTGAGCTGCACTCTTTGTAGCTTCGTGATCATGTATGTCATACCCAATGATCTCATCTAGCAGGTAAACAGCATCTGATACAGTTCTGCAAATAGGTCTGTTATCAATAAATTCAAGTTAGGAACCTTAGAGCTTTTTTTTTGTTTCTACTAAAACATTAGCTTCATGTAAACAACAGTACATTTTATTTTGGGCTCAGAAACGTGTACTTTGAGATATGGGTTCACATTGAAAATGACAAATGCAGCTCTAGGAAAATTCACCGTCAGCAATTCACCAACGGAAAATTCACTATCAACAATTCACTGCAGGAAAATTCACCGCCACCAGCAATTCACCATCAGAAAAATTAACTGCCAAGCGGTGAATTGTCATGGTGGTGAATTTTCCCGCAGTGAATTGTTGGTGGTGAATTTTCCTGCAGTGAATTTGCCATATGCCGACAAATGCTGTCTTAAGCAAGATATCTTGCCAAGAGGTCCACTTTCCTTGTTATTTATTCACAAAGGCACCCTCTGACTTTCTGTAGACCTCCTACGGTGTGAATCTACTTACAGAACTTAAAACAATTCAATAGTGGAATGGTTGTTGCCATGTTATGCTGTCCACCAGGTTCCATGCAAGTTGTGGACAAGTACAAAATGGATAAGGCAGGGTGCAGTGTGTTAGGGTTGCTTGGTGGAATAGATATCCCTTAGGGCTTGCAGCTCAGCCAAAGAAAGTTTAATCGCCATAATGCACAAAAATGCAACAAAATGCAAATCCAGTTGAATAAGACTTCATTTATCACAGGGTAATGATAATTTAAGAAAGCTGAAGACTTACCCCACAGTGTCTTGGTTGTGTGAGATGGGAATGACTCCCGCCCTGCTTGTTAGCCCAACGGTAGGTTTTATTCCCACAACACTGTTAGAGCTAGATGGGCAAAGAATTGAGCCATATGTTTCCGTACCTAATGACACTGCTACCATGTTTACTGACACTCCCACTGCTGATCCAGTGCTTGATCCACAGGGATCAGCAGTCAAAACATATGGATTCTGCGAATATCACACTCCATCAATAGCTACTACAATAAACTAGTAATCACTGGTAGAGAGTAACGAATTACTGATTCTAAACACAGGTTGAAGTTACAGACCTTACATTGACCACCTCTAGCACTCCATCCACTAGGCATGTGGAATGCTCTGAAATCTGCCCATTCGCTTAAGCTGGCCTTGCCCAATATTATGGCACCGGCCTCCCGCAGCTTGGATACCACACCTGCATCTCTTGGGACCTGTGAACCCAAAAGAGCGAATGAGCCTGCAGTGGTATTGAGCTTATCTTTGGAAGCAATGTTGTCTTTGAGCAGTACAGGTATTCCGTGAAGGCCACCAATGTATCCTCCTGCTTTGTGCCTTTCTACATCTGCTTTCTCAGCCAGCAGGAGAACATCAGGATTCACTTCGATCACAGCATGGAGTTCTGGATTGAGTTTTTCAATGGTGTGGAGATAGAATTCCACAAGGCTTGTGGATGTAAGCCTGCCTGTCTTGAACGCTGATTGGATTTGTTGGATTGTTGCTTCTTCTATGTGGAAAGAAGGATCCGTAAGAACATTTTTACATCTGCCCTGTGAAGAAAACACTATCAGAAAAAGGACTTTTAAGAAGGGAATCCCTGGTCTGTAATTGCTCATGTTCTAAGATTTGTTAGGTACCCACAACGTTTATAGATCCATGTGCTCTCTTGAAGGGAGAATCAATTGTATATTATACATTTAAGGATATCATGAAGCGTACAGTATCCGAATGTTCTGTCCTCTTATATCAGGCGGCTCGTATTCAGTATACCGTATCCAAAGCTTTCTTGGCATTGTGGGGCCCTTTAATGTTCCTTGCCTTCCATCAGTTCGGAGATATTTTTTAGGATTATTTTTAAGTGGGTGGTTTCATAAATTTTGTAGCATAGTTTAAGTTCTTATATTTATGGAAATGGTCTTATAAATTTTATTAGTTCCTGCCGATAGGCAGGTTACTATTGCAATCATTCAATTTTATTGTTTTTCTTCAATTGACCAATCATATTGAATTATTTAAACATATTACTTTTGATTTGTATAGTTTCAGTTTTAAAACTTATTTTTTACATTTAAAAATTAGCATTTATCTCTTTTTCTATTTGTCTGAGTAGCTCTATAATTCATTTTTCTTTAAAACAATTAGGAAAATAATAATCATAATAATTTTTTTGACTAAAGCATTATAGTTAATGTTAATGTAGAAGAAGCTCCTGGAGAAGCTGCAGCTGCCAGAGAAATCTTTAGAGACAACAAAGAAGAACAAATTCTGCTTTGTTAAGGTTATGTATCGACATTATTGACTACACCACATTATCTGCACCAAATAATTGAGCTACTCAATAACATTATTACTTATATTTTGTGCAATTACTTCTATATTGTTGTTCATCTTTCCAACCCTTCCTACACCTGCAAATTACTGTGCCTTATCCGTCTCTACTTCTTCCCTTCAAATTTGTTATCATGTACTCTACTTTACTGTTTCAACTAAGCTTTCATGTATTTCTCACCTTTTTGCTATTTTGGACATGCATAAATATTTCTTGTCATGTTCCAGATACATTCCATCTTCTATATTTTCGTATTAGAAATTTCGTAAGACACTCTGACCCAAGGCCTTTTTAGTGCACAGGGGAAGGCACCGACAAGCTTAGAATGGGTATCTTTTCTGTTAAAATACAACTGGAAATTGCAACCAACCGCATTCAGCAAGGCCCATATTATCAATGAGGCAATAATATTGAGAGAATGCCTAGCAATGTTTCAACCCAAGTCATCGTCATAGAAATCCCTCAGCCTTACAACTCTATGAAAATTCTGGTTTGGCAGATCGTCAATAGGATATTTACCACCAAAGTAGCAAATAAAATATTCCAATTTATATCTTTGTTTTTACCTTATCATTTTTGCTACATGATCCTTTTCCATACTTTATGTTTGGCTCTTACATTTTTCCTGAATGTATCTGTTTAACTTAACTTCCATCATCTCAGGTTTGAAGTTTGAACCAACTTCTTAATTCAATCTCATCTTTTCTCAAGGTAAATTTGTTGAACTTTAAAGATCAGATTTCAAGCACAGAAAATAATTCAAAATCAGAAACAATAACACAACAGATACCCTGGGAAAACCCTCCTCTTGAGGGAGAAAAACCCAGCAACAAAGATCTCTCTTATATTTAATATAGAAGTGACAACAATTCACTTTACAATGAGGTCTAACACAAGACCAGTATGCAGCACTTGGCAATATGTAATGACAGATAACAACCTGCCAATTCACACCTGACAATTACTGAATACAGATCTACAGAAATCACACCTGGTAGTATTCACAATCTCTAATGGTTCTCAACCTGCTATGAATGAATCCGCACTAGCATGATACTTCACACTGTATGAACTATTCGCACTGCATATGTTCGCTTTGAATAATGTATTCGCATTTGCACTGTATTCGCACTTGCACTGTAACTTCACACTTGATGATAATGCGCACTTGACAGAATTTGCTCTTGACTGATTTGACAGAGTTCGCAATGATTCGCAGTCTCTTAATAGGATATTCACACTTGAATGGAACGATTTTGATGATTGAACAAGGAGAGAAGTGGTCTCTTATAAATACATGGCTATATGAGATCTCACAAGGTCGACCTCAAACATAAATTACAATTTGAACAAGTCGGCCAAGATAAATAATCAATACAAGTCATAAAGAAGGTCGGCCAGAATAAGAATTACATTATTTACAAAGAGATGCGCCCATACTCAATTATTCTCACATATAAATAAATAGCCAATAGGCTACATTTATTTATGACTTTACTCGAGGCTGAAAGGATGAACCCGAAGCTGCTCAATATCATTAACACTCCCTCTCAGCTAGGGAGAGAACTTCCAGCTGCACAATACGAATCGTCTCAATATGAGGTCCATCAGCCATCATTGCCTGCAATCAGATATAAAGAGAAGGATATCACCTCAACGTGATGACGAACATCATGGCTACATCCATGTGTGAAATAACATATCACCTCATTGTGATATTGACCACCATGGCTACACCCATGTATGGAAAGGAGCTTATCACCTCATCGTGAAAGCATATCACCTCATTGTGATATCAACCATCATGGCTACACCCATGTATGGTATGTACAAGTGTTCATCACTTGCGTGATGACTTTCACCATGGCTCTCCCAGAGGGTGAAACACAAGTACATGAAAAATCATCACGGACTCTCTCACATGATGCTGTCATGGAGTCACACACATGACATCCACCATGACCCTCTTAGAGGGTGGAAACAAGGGCTTTCACCTCAAATTCTTCCGTCAAGAAGAAAATGCATTAACAAGGGCTTGCACCTCAAATTCCTCCATCTTAGAGGAAAATGCATTAACAAGGGATTTCACCTCGAACTCTCTCACAGAGAAGAACTCATTAAACAGGGTCACTGATGCTGAGACGCTTTCTCAGTTAAGGCTGGATTCTCCACCATACCAAGCTTATCTCGGAAGTACATAGCTTTATCCTGGCGAGAGGCTTGGTGAGAATATCTGCCATTTTCTCATCAGTTTTGATGTATCTCAACTGTACAGCCTTCTGCAGTACCATATCTCTGATATAGTGGTACTTGATCTCAACATGCTTGGAGCTGTCATGAAACACAGGATTGACAGAAGGCTTCACACAACTCTGATTATCACCATGAATAATAGTAGACTCCATTGATTGTCCAAAAATTCCTACCAGGAGCTTACGAAGACACACTGCTTCCCGAGTTGTCATACAAGCTGCAATGTACTCGGCCTCTACTGTACTCAATGCTATAGAAGACTGCTTCCTGCTGCACCAGGAAATCATAGCAGACCCCAAACTGAAGCAACAACCAGAGGTGCTCTTCCGATCTGTGACACAACCTGCCCAAGCAGAATCAGTGAAACCAAGTAACTCCAAGTCTGCATCTGAAGTATACCTCAACCCATATCCAACGGTGCCACACAAGTATCTCAGGATATGCTTAGCTGCAACAAAAATTATCATCTTCTTCAGGTTCAGCAGACTCCCTCTGAATCTTCAAGCACATGCATCAATCTTCCGACCTCTTCATCCAAGATTGCTGCAACACTTTGACTTAGATAAAAGTTTTCCAACGCACACCTCTGGTACTGTAGAGAGTTTAGGATAGTCCTCCTCGACCTCTTCCCAGATTACTCTATTACGAATAGGTTTCGGAGCTACCAATGACAAATCCATAAGACAATCTTGAGCAATTATGATCTCAGCAACTGAAGGGATCCTCTAAGGGTTTAGCACCTAGCCTTTCAATACAACAATCTTCACTTCTTCTCAGTGAGTTACAAAACTCCCTCTTGATCCTTGCTTCAGAGATTGCAAAGAAGACTTCTGGAAGTGAACTCCCTCTGGCCACCAGCTCAATCCCATGGCTGCTTGATCATTTCTTTGGTCGGCATGACTTCCTCACAAGATGCCTCAAGCTTTTCATCACTAAGCAATCTCTCATCACCTTCTTGCTCCTAGAACATTGAACTGCAAGCGTTTTAGAGAGAGATTACTAACAGTTTATAATTACCCAAAGAAATAACAAGGTTGGAATCATACAAAGTTTACAATCTCAGGTTATAACATGAATACATAGGAATTTATGAACAATATTAGAACATGAATAAATAAATCAACCTGAAAGAGAAATATATCAAAAGATCAAACTAAAGGGATAAAGAAACTTATCTTTATATAATTTTGATATAACTCTTTCTTTCATCTTTTACTCCTCTTGAGAGTGCCAAACTCAGCACAACAAAAAACAATCTGCACAACTATAGATTTCTTGAATGCATTATGCGGTTAGCATGTAGAACCAACTCTCTCCAAGAGTTCAAGGTTCTATCACAAAGTATGCATTGGAGAATGATATCGATGTGATCAACCTATCACAACGAAAATGCAATTCTCTTCCCCTTTTTTTTTTTTAATTTCATCTCAAAGTCATTCTCAAGGATCTACATGATTAGCATGAATCAACTCACAATAAATAATTTGAAATCTTCAAAGGATCTTTATGCTAGAGATAACAATTCAAGAGAAATTGCAATCTCTTTATACTAATCACACAAGATCCAAAAATAAAAGATATAACTTAACAAACAAAGAATACTTATCTCTTTAAATATTCTGACGGATGCAAGATACACTGCTCTTGAGCACAGATCAGCACACAACCTTCACCGTTTGAACACAGGCCCTTATCTCAATGAAATCAAGATGCTTTTCAGGTCTTCATTTATCTAACCCAAGATCTAAATTGATTTTTGTTCCTGAATGCTGACTCAGCTTAGACAGCAGTTCCTTCTCTACAGATTCCATTTAAATATTTTTAATATTGCCCATGCCTAAAGAGGTGACAATAACATTCTCATATATGTTTAACAAAACATAACTCCCACGCATCAAGACCCCTTAGAACAGCAACAAGACATTCATCCGTACTGCAGAAGACATGTCAGCACCCAAAAATAGCAACGACTCCATCACTTTCTTTCCATGGCACACACAGACTTGGCAACTTTTCCCATGCCTTCAACTGTCCATATACTGCTTCAAAATAAAATGCATTCTCCGGCTTGGTG
The DNA here is from genome assembly GCA_007258455.2 of Sequoia sempervirens. NCBI lineage: Eukaryota > Viridiplantae > Streptophyta > Pinopsida > Cupressales > Cupressaceae > Sequoia > Sequoia sempervirens. Next base: position 540,843,487 of record VDFB02270651.1, on the reverse strand, counting down.
ATGGCTTCAACCTAGAACCAGTTTGAACCACAAGACACATTTAAATAATATTCTTCTTCCGGGAGTGGTGATGCAAAGATTCAAATTGACCAGAGGACCCATGAATAGCAGATGTCGTGCATAAGTGAAGTCTCAACAATAATTTATCACGTTCAAACAATCCTCATTGATGACGCCAGCAAAGGAGACCAACCATTCCTGGTGATTGTTCTTTGGTCAACCATCCTCCCAATATTATGCCGGTGATTACAACTATGTGAGATTTCTAGATGTCAATGGTAAGATTGTTTAACCTTCCTCGATGATTCGCAACAGCTCAATGGACGCCTCCATAGATATAAGTACCAACGGTATTGAATGCGATAATGACAGGAGTGAGAACTCGAGTGGTGTTGACTGAATAGTCTCGATCCGAGATGGCAATCAAAGCCTATGTGTGAAGGAAAGACTCGAGAGCCTATTTTCTGCCTAGCGGACATTAGAGAATGAATGAGAAGAGTGAGTAAACGAAAACAAGAAACTCCAGGTAGAGAATACGACTTTTTGAATCAAACACGCTACTCGGCCCAACTTCCTTGTCTTCAATTCGAAGATTCTTATAAAATACGAACTCCTCTCTTATATATTTTGATCTTTGTCTTTACCCTAGAGAGAAGACAAACCCAGCTATGAAATATGAATTCTGACGATGAAGACGACCTCCAAACCTGGTCCTTCGATCTGAGAAAGAATTTTTGCTAAACAAATATGAATAGATCTTGACATAAGCCTGCTCTGATACCATGTTGAATTTTAAAGATCATATTTCAAGCACAAAAAATAATTCAAAATCAGAAACAATAACACAGTAGATACCTTGGGAAAACCCTCCTCTTGAGGGAGAAAAACCCAGCAACAAAGATCTCTCTTATATTTAATATAGAAGTGACAACAATTCACTTTACAATGAGGTCTAACACAAGACCAGTATGCAGCACTTGGCAATATGTAATGACAGATAACAACCTGCCAATTCGCACCTGACAATTACTGAATATAGATCTACAGAAATCACACCTGGCAGTATTTGCAATCTCTAATGGTTCTCAACTTGCTATGAATGAATCCGCACTAGCATGATACTTCGCACTGTATGAACTATTCACACTGCATATGTTCGCTCTGAATAATGTATTCGCATTTGCACTGTATTCACACTTGCACTGTAACTTCACACTTGATGATAATGCGCACTTGACAGAATTTTCTCTTGACTGATTTGACAGAGTTCACAATGATCCGCAGTCTCTTAATAGGATATTCACACTTGAATGGAATGATCTTAATGATTGAACAAGGAGAGAAGTGGTCTCTTATAAATACATGGCTATATGAGATCTCACAAGGTCGGCCTCAAACATAAATTATAATTTGAACAAGTCGGCCAAGATAAATAATCAATACAAGTCATAAAGAAGGTCGACCAAAATAAGAATTACATTATTTACAAAGAGATGCGCCCATACTCAATTATTCTCACATATAAATAAATAGCCAATAGGCTACATTTATTTATGACTTTACTCGAGGCTGGAAGGATGAACCCGAAGCTGCTCAATATCATTAACAAAATTGAGTTTCAAATTTTCGCCTCTAATCTACAGTGCCTAGCCTTCTGTTTACTTTTAAATTATAACTTTAAATTCTCCAATATAGAGCACACAACTACTTGATGCTTTCCTGTCCTCATGGATCTTTGGTATAAAAATGTTTCAATGCACTTCCCATTATCTTTTCTCGATTTTTTTTTTATTTTTTTAAAACTGTGAATATGATACAGTTGGGATACAGTGTGCTCGACACACACACAGACACATCACAAATGTTCAAAAAGAGGTTATACAACAAAAAGGATTATAGATGTATTCTTAATTTGGAAATGTAACTGATGAGAGAAGTTCAATTAGTACATTGGAGCTTAGAAGGAAGAGCTCGTGTATCATAATAACTAAAAATAAAGAATTTCCACAGCCAAAAATGTGCTCTAGAAACCCTCTAGAGTCTAAATTGCTTAAGAAATGCCCTACAGTGCAAAATGCAGCCAAAAGCCCTCAATGTATTGGCTCCAAGAATTTTTCACTTATTTTTTTAATTATACTCTTTAAATGCATGAAAATAAAAGCACTTCCAAACTGGACCCTAGCAAGGATCAACAATAAGATAGATTTGAAGCCTTCATACACCTGCTAATATGCTGATTATCTAATCCACAAGGAAAGCCTTAATCTTGATCCTACAACTGGAGAGTTTTGTGAACATTGACTAAAATAGGGGACTCTGTATGTTGAAATAAATCTTAGTCAGCTCAAACTTGTTTGATTTATCTTTAGTGGTTGACAAGATCATTTCTTTGCTGTTTAAGATTCTGTTGTGGACATCATTTTTTTATCTAATGAAACCAGTGAAACTCATTGCTTATTTTTTGAATTACATCTGATGAATTTTGAAGAAAAGATGTTTATTGACATGTTTTGTTGTAGCCTCTCTGCACCTACTGTTTAGTAAAGGCTCCTAAATTTTCTTAGCAGTACCTACTGAGAAAAATTAGGTACCCACTCACAATTGGGCTATAGTCTTATCCGACCACCATTATGAGCTTAATAAACCCATAAAAGAGAAAAATTAAGTAGAGATCTCAAAGAAACCCATAAAAAGAGAAAAATTAAGAAGAGATGTCAAGAAACCCATCATTCAGGTTTAGCAAAAAGCAGTTTTACACATCATTTGGCACAACATTGAGAGTAATTGATATCATTTCTAGAATTTCTCACCATACGTTAAGAGATATTGGAAAATGAATTTCAAAACCAACAAAGTATTGTAGAATTTCCATGATCTTTACATAGTTTTTTAGTTGGTAAAACCAAGTGCAAACTCTGCCTCCATTTATCTTTCCTCCCTAGGAGGAGTTTATTAATGCATTTTCTAACAAGCAACTATCATTAAGAATACTACACTAGTTTTTATTAACATGCCTGTCTTGGCATGTCATTAGCATAGAAAAAAAAACTTTCACAACTACCGAGTCTTCATACTCAATACACTAGACAATATTACTAGACAATTAATATTGAAATATGAAATTATATTTACTAGATTTCTATTAATTTTGAATGCTAGATGGCTCGTTGAGTTAGATATGGAAAACATAGAACTGAAAAAGCTTCCATTTATTTTTTTATATAATATATTGTTTCAGGAGAAGTTTTCCTTTTCTTATACTGTTTGCTAGGAGTAGATTTTACCAAAAGATAAACAAGAGCTAAGTAAATCAAACAAAGCTTATAACATATAAAAACTGGAGCAGCCTCCAGGTATTCATAAATATGATTTATGAAACATTAAGTGGGAATCACAAGCCATACACAATTATATCCAGACATGATTATGTATACCTGTGAAAGTTTTAAATCTTTAATAAAGAAGGTACGTTACTATAAATCTGCTCTCTAAGACTATGCCAAACATGCTGAGAATTAAATTCATTCCCCTCGATCTTTTACAAATTAAATCCAGAATAGCATGATGATTCCATTTGTTTGAACCCTTGTATGCTCCAAGGATAGTTGAACAAAAGCAATAGTCAACATAGATGAAAGAACTGATGTCCAACAAATGGCAATAGCAGAATGCTAAAAGCATACCAATATGTTATTTCTCCTGTGGGCTTGAATATTTGAACTGCTTGCCCCAACGACTGAAGAATGTTGATATAATGTCTATTTGTTAATTCACTTGGAAATATAGTTTTGGGCAATTCCTTCTGTCCAGATTGTGAAGAGCTGCATTCCCATGTGGACACGCTAAAGCATATTTTTAACAGCTGTCTTTACAAGTTTAAAGTCACGGGTGTCAAACATATGCAAATAAAACCACATGTAGGAGAAGGAGCTATTTTTTTTTTATCAGCAAGAGGCAAAGCCAAATTTTATTAATATAGCTACTATCAAGGGATCTTACATCTTATATTACAAGATAATCATTATAAGTTTATACTCCAAACCAAAACAACAACTGTTCTTGATAGGATATAAACATCTGAAAGAGCTCTAGTAGACATAATTAAGTCCCAACCAGTGTTGTGGCCAAAGGAACAAATTGTCTCTTGCAAAAATGGCCCCAATAACAAGGGACCTTGATCATCTAACATAGCTTTACTGCCACCACCTCACCACTTTACCTTCCGCTGCAATCTTCGATAACTCATCTGCTTCCAAATTTGCCTCCCTATATACATGATTAATAGTAAAGCAATCAAAATAACCAAAAATTGTCAGTATCCTTTCTAGTAGGGCTTTAAGTCTCCAGTTAGGTGTTTCAAACATTCTCACTGCATTGGTAGTGATAGCCAAGTCTCCTTCAATTTCTAACTTGTTAATTCCTTTCTTTTGGCATTCAATCAGCCCAATGTATAAGGCTGTGAATTCAGCTATGTTATTTGTATCCTCTTGAAGGGGAACAACAATCTTGCCTTTAATGGAACCACTACTATCCCTAATTATACATCCTGCCCCTGATGGACCAGGATTACCTTTTGAAGCTCCATCAAAGTTCAGTTTCAACCATCCAGTCTTAGGCAGATTCCATGTTGTTTGCTCTTTCTTCTTATCTCTTTCCAATTAAAAGACAAATTTTATATATTTATTTCAAAACAACTGTCAAAAAACCTTAACAAACAATGAATAATGGAGTTCTAATTTATGTTACTGTCTATGCCAATTACTTCGTGTGGATTATTTTTCAATTTGTTTCTAATTTTGAATTTTCATACAACAAGGTAACTTCCATCATTGGACATAATTGTTTGTATATTTTCACTTATTTTTAAGTAAATATGTCAGTTCTAGAAATGATCTTCAGATATTTGACAATATGTTAGATGAAGAAATCCCCTTTCCAAAAGATGCAATTTTGCAAATTTTGAGAATGCTTACTATAATATATAAAATTGTCAAGATAAGGGTTCGTTCGGTGGTTTAGATGTAATTGATATGTGAATTTTAAGTTCCCTTGTCACATTTCTTTGTTGAAGACTATTTGTGAACATAGTAGTTCAGAACTTGTCCTTTTTAAATGAAAATATCACCTTTTAACTTGGTGTATTTTGGAGCACTTTACACATCATATTGCATTTGTTTTCTTTATCATGAGCAGTGAGCAATGGGCAATGCAAGCATCACAATTGCAATAAGTTTCTACAAAAAATATATAAACAAACTTATACAATCCTTGCTAGCATCTCAAGTCAGTTGATTATTGTAGTTTAGAAGTTGGCAGAGAGTTTGACTCAAACGACCAGATCCTAGCATGTCTATGGTGGATATTTGAGATAATTGTCAATTACTTATGGTTGAAGGCATTAAACTACGACATTATATTCAACCTTAATTTCAAATGTTGCTATCGTGAAATTCATAGTACTAGAGTACAAATACATCGAAAGGCATTTAGAGCAATTTTATTGTCAAGCTTCAAACATAATTTTTGCACCTTTTCATAGGAATATACTAATTGCATCACGCTCTCCGGCAGGAACTCGATGCTTGCATCACTTGTTATTTTGTATATTCAATGCAGTAGCTTAAATAAATATAAAATAATAAAAAATTAATTAGTGAAAATTTAAAATTTTGGTGGGGCAATTTCTAGCCCCGCCCCTTTTGCATCCACTTAAATTTTTGAGCTAAAAAGTAGGGGTTGCTATTGTTGAGGAAAAGATTCTAATTAATCCTATAGCTTTTTTTTTTGCTTCTAGGACCCCTTGCTCCTTCAAAATAGATTTGGAAGCCTCCCCCCACCGCCATGGGGCCTCACCCTAAACTTCCAGTTGTCGTTAACACAATGATTGTTAGATGGTGCGGTAATTTAAATTATTAATCATTCTCTTTGTACTCTATTCCCAGCTATCCAACTGACACTAACAACAAAACCGCAATGTAATAACAATTTTTTGTTATTTTAATATTAATAATGTTTCTCTATATTTTTTTCCAAACATTTTGGATCACACTTTATCATTAGGAAGAGGATAATGAATGAATAGATTGTTGTTGAGAAAATGCGAGTTCATAGAATTATATAATATTGCAACATAAATTAGAGATAAAATAGAATAGTTGAATCACATTCAACAAGACATGGTTTTCTTTGGTAAAACCTTGACAAATATGTTAGGGAAATATCCATTGGACAAAGGTACCAATATTTTTCTTGCTAAAAGGAAAAATTACAATCTTCAAGCAACTACTACTACAAATTAAATTTTTTCTTTCAAGACTACAAAAATATGTATAATATCTTCCACATAATAATCATTGTCAAACTTAGAAAAAACTAGTTTTTTTTTATAAGGAAACAATAGATTTTCTCTTAAAGAAACAATAGTTTTCTTTTAAAGAAAAAATGAGATGCAATTTGCTTATATTTTTGTCACAATATAAGAACCCCCACTTTACAACAATTTACCCGATACCTGGCCATGCCCATTCATCTTTTTTGTAAGCCAAGAAAAACCAAACTCCACCTCAACTTCTCTATTACTATTGGTTTTGTAAACATGTCTCCATAATTTTCTTGCATATGAATTTGCTCAAGAGCTACTACTCCACTTCCATCAATAGCTTCTCTTACAAAATAGTATTTAACAACAATAGGGTAAGTGCACCAAGATGGTTCCCAAAAAGGGGGTTTAAGTGGCCACTTTTTTTTCTGAAATCGGGAAATACTGACCTTGGACGTGAAATTGAGGATAGTTACACTCAAAATTTTGAGATGAAACAAAAACAAGGATCGAAGTTCTCCGAGTCTACTTTCTAAACTACTAATTTATTTTGAAAATGGTTGAGATTAAGGGGTTCAAAAGAGGGACGTGCACAAGTTGGTGTTGTTTTTGTCAGAAAAACATAACATAGCAACTCTTGTACGACCCTAGCATGGTGAAATTTTTTGTAGTATTTTTAAAATCACTACGGTCATAAGTTAGCTAACAATATCTAGTTGATGCATAGTTTTTTTGATAATTTTTTAATGAATATTTGATTTTTTACTAATTTTCTAAGTGGGCAGTTCCTGAAAAACAAAATTTTTGTCGTGCTCCCCCTACAAATTTTGGAAAGTAATTAATTTAAAAATAAAATAAAATTGTAGAATGGAGTCTAGTTTCTAAAAATATAATTTATTTGAAATTTCGATGAACGGTTAATTTATAACAAAAAAAACACCAAACACTGTTTTTTGGCAAAAAAAAGACATACAAACAAAAGAAATTATGGATGAAAGGCTTAACATTGTCAAAAAGTGAAAAAAATTACATCGTTGGATAGCTAAGAGAGAACCTAACATTACCCATATGTTTGATTTTGTCGATATTGAACCAGATGCAATCGTGATGGTGAGCACGAATCCGATTATGTGAAAAATTGTAGAATTTGCAAAAAACACGTCTATGGTCGTTGGGAATGCCCTCCAAGGCTTTGGGTTGGTATTCCAAGGCAAATACTAATGCTAAGACTCGGGGATTCCCAAAGAAAGATATAATGCGAGTGCGTTATAACGCGCTCATGTTATTTCCTAGTTTTGACATTTTTTTTGCTTATCCGAGATACATGTCAAGCAAGACATAACGCAAGTGCGTTATAACACACTCGCATTATGTCTTCCTTTATGGTAAATGCCACTCTATTGAATGTTTGTTGATATATTTGTATGCTTGTATGTACATGCATGTTGGTGTGTCATGTATGTATGTATGTATGTATGTATGCCTATATGTATTAATGCATGTATATTGTATGGATGTAGGATTGTATGTACATATATATTATGCTTGTATATATTTATGTATGTCTTTAGAGGGAGGGATAATTTTAAGAGAGAGAGAGAGTTTTCTAGGTAGAGCGGGATGGGGAGAGGGAGAGAGAGAGTCTGGAGAGAGGGAGAAGGGGTGGAAGTGAGAGTTTAAGATAGGAAGTGGGAGAGAAGGGGTTGGAGTGAGGGGGACTTAGCTAGGTAGGGTGAGAGGGAGAGACTTGAGAGATAGGTAGGGAGAGGGAGTGTGAGAGAGAGGGAATGGGAGAGAGAGGGACTGTGAGTGAGAGACTTGAGAGAGGGAGAGGTGTGGGAGGGAGTTCAACCTGAGAGAGGGAGAGAAAGAGGGGGGGTGGAGTGAGAGGGACTTATCTAGGTAGGGTGGGAGAGAGAGAGAGAGAG
>VDFB02270651.1:540817356-540835140 GCA_007258455.2 Sequoia sempervirens | reverse complement strand
ATACAGATTCTATAAAGTTCACAACATCCAAAAACTACCAAAAAAGTTGATCGGTGATACTTGTTTATTTTATTAATTATAAAGAAAAAGATACAGATTCTACAAACTTAGCAACATCCAAAAACTACCAAAAAAGTTGAATACCAACTCAAAAACCAAAGTATAAGAACTTCCCTAAATAGATACGCCTTTGTACTACCCAAACGAGTAACGACCTATACCCAAGCCACATAAAGATTACAATTTCACAGCCAATCTAGGCTTAACCCCAAAATTCTGATGCAGAGGCTAAAAACAGAACAGAAAACTACACTTTATGTTAACCATTATTACTCATTCTTCTTTGAAGACTCGCCCATCTCTAGTAGCAATATCTCCTTTAACGGTTTTGGCTTCTTCCGTGGACGCAGTCCCTTCTTTTCGCGCATCTCCTCTTTGGCAACTTCTTTTAGATTTTCTATTGTTTCCTATAATGCCATTAGCTCAGCACAGATTTTAAGTGCTTTCCACCCATGCTCAGCTCCTTCCCGCCACTGGTCTTTAGTACAACCCTCTGGCCATCTGATAAAGAGGTGATTTAAATCCGCAAGCTCTAGGCCCCCACCATCCATTCCTTCTATTTTTACCAACCCTACTCCTAGTATCGCCTGTTGCAGAATGCTTTCTATGTCCACTAAAAATTCTTTATGCACCTAAGTTTTCATTACTCTCCTCACCTCGTTCACCGGTTCTCCTAAGTCTAAACCCCAAGCCATGACCAACAAATAGATATCCATATTCGTTCTAAATCTATGTGTCAATTTTTTGAATCCATCCCCCAACATTATTTGAACTGCTTGCACCACCTGCTCTTCCTTGTAGAGAAATAAACCTTGCAGCCTTTGCACAGACGCTTTACCCACAAAGGGGTTCAGCTTCCTCCACGATGTCATGGTGAAACTAGCCTCCATTGCTTTTTTGTTTCACTGGCTTCCAACCTATCACCTGTCGCCGAAAGGATACAATCCTATTATCCTTACACTCGAACTCGAAGAAGCATTGAGGGTGATAGGTGAATTTCATTATAACACCTCATTTCACCAGCCTTCTCCATAAATGCACCGTGCTTGTCACCTTTCCTATCTTAATTCACCAAATTCGAGGTTTTGGTACTTTTCCTAACCTTACTACCTTAGTAACTTAGTTGCAAGTCTTTCTTGGTCGTCTTTGTAGTCGGTGGGTCAGAAGTTTCAAAATATTTGAAACTTCAAACTTTGGTTCTAAGGTTCCAAATTTTAGCAACCATGTGACATTATGGACCAAGACCGTTCGACGAATTTTCGATGGACAACTGTAGTTGCATTCTGGAAGTATATTTCTCAAGCACTAAATTTGTGAATGGAAACCTCCAGAATAACACTAGAACCGTTAGATGTGGACACGTGGCTAGATCAAGGGTCATCATCATTGTAATGAATTCGACAAGTTGGATTTTGGCGATGAGAAATAGAAGAACTTAAGTGGCAGAAATATGCACGTGCATTAAGTTTGTTTTAAAAGAGGGACTACTTAGGAAGAACATAGGACCAATGCCTAAAAACTTAAGAACGTTTTACACAAAGGATGTTGCAAATTAATCTAACCACGACCATTCGATGAATTTTTTATGGACGGTTGTAGGTGCATTCTACAAGTAAATCTCTGAAGTAGTAGACTTGCGAATTGAAACCTCCAGAATAACACTAGAACCATTAGATGCGGACACGTGGCGAAATCAAAGCTCATTTCTCTCTTTTCAATGACTTGGCGTATTACATTTCATTTAATTGAAATTCTCAATCTTTTTGAAGAACGTGTGGTAGTCATACTGCCCATGACAATTAATGCCATATGAACATCTGAAGCGATTGATTGGGTAGCTCATGAGTCATAGCTTTAATGAAACAAGATTTGTAATGATTTCAAGTTTTCATAACTCATATCGTTCAAGTGACACTGGAGTCTGGTGATTTTGACAGCTTGTCAATTGTCAGCTTGAGGTACAGTTTGCGTGCAGCCAAACGTCAATCAAATTAAACATTTTAATTATACATGTAAGGCTTAAGTTACTGTTACACAAATCGATTAAGTTAGTTTTTTGGTTTGCGTGAATCACCATTATGAATCATGATTATACGGTATACGTAACCTCATAGTGCACACGTGACACGTGTGAGGTGTACATAAGAACTAGGCTGGTAGTGGCACTATAGGCGGCACTGTTGGCCCAGAAATAGCTAAATAAGGATAATGACGAGTGAGCACAACTAAAATCATTCGTTGAAGGCTAAAGGCCTTACTATTGAGTGAAATGTTCGAATTGTTGTAAGGGTTTTCATTTTGTAGGGTTAATAAGGATTTAGGAAGAAGATCATGTGGCATTATTGGGGATACTCTAAATTCTCTTGCCTACAATTATGTAGTCACAGAGTTAACGACCAATTTCGTTCAGACTTCAAGTTCAGAATGGGTGGAATTGGAAAGAAGTTGATTTGGTCCACTTGACTTCTCAGACAGGTTTTGAACCAGGAGAGGTGCTCTAATGGGCATAACTGCTATTCCCAGTGCATAGAAGCTGCAAGTAAAAGATGGGAGCAATTTTACAACCCCTCATCTTCTGCATGACTTTGATTTTCAAAGGGGAGAAGTACATTTTGTATCTTCATAGCTCCCATTTCCCTGGTTTGATTGGATCCCTTTTCTCCATGCATTCATTTTCACAGCTACTGACTGATCCGAGAAGTCCCATGCATTTATTTTCAGAGCCCATGGTTGACCCAGAAAGTCCCATTATTTTTAGACAAACATGTATTACATTTACATTTTCACCAGCGGTCCAGCGGAAGCTTGGTGCTTGCACTTACATTTGTATTTGTACTATGTAATAATGTGACATTGTCATTCAGTTGCAATAAAATAAATAGTTGTGCTATTAAAAAGAAATTGATGAAATCATAGCAATTGTTCTATTAAAAAGCACAAAAAAGCAATTGATGAATCTATTCATATCAGTTTTTTTTTCCTTTAAGAAATTATCTATTTATGAAATAATTGCATGCAGATTTAAAACTTAAAAGTAAAACATAAAGCAATACAAATACTAAAGTTAAGTACTCAAATCGATTAAGTTGGTTTTTTTCTTTGCGTGAATCGTGATTATCACTCTAGTAACCCAACCTCACATGTGACATGTGTGAGGTGTACACAGGGACTAGGTTGGTAGTGGCACTATTGGTGGCACTGTTGGCCCATAAATAAGGATAGTGAGCACAACTAAAATAATTTGTTGAAGGCTAAAGGCTATACTATTGACTCTCAAGTGCAATGTTTGAATTGTCATAAGGGTTTTCGTTTTGTAGGGTTAATAAGGATTCAGAAAGAAGATGATCTGGTATTATTGGGGATACTCTAAATTCTCCTTCCTGCAGTTATGTAGTTATAGATTAAAAGACCAATTTCCTTCAAGTTCAGAATGGGTGGAATTGGAAAGAATTTGATTTGGTTAACCATACTTCTTAGATAGGTTTTGAGCCAGGATGGGGAGCTCTTATGGAGATAAGTGCTCTCCAAGTGCATGGAAGTAGCAAGTAGAAGATGTGAGTAGTTTTACAATCCCTCATCTTCTGCATGACTCTAATTTTCAAAGGGGATAACTACTTTTTGTATCTTTAATAGCTCCAATTTCCCCTATTTGATTAGCCCCCCTTTCCCCATGCATATTTTTTAGAAACCATGATTTGTGGTGGCCCCCCTCCATGCATTTTTTTTCAGATGACAGAGAGTCAGAGACCATGGTAGAAGCTTGGCGCTTGCACTTACATTTGTATTTGTACTATGTAATAATGTGAAATTGACAATTGCCATTCAGTTGTAATAAAAATAAATGGTTGTGCTATTAATGTGATTATGTGACATTGTAATTCCTTTTATTAACTCCTTTGCAACGTTAAGTGTTACTGTGTTATTAATGGTTGTGCTATTAATGTGACATTGTAATTCATTTTATAAAGGCGTTGATGTGAATTCTAGCACATTAAAGGTTGAAAAAAACTTTAAAACACATGTTTACTATTTATAATATATATCATAAATTACTCAACCGTTCGATGAACATTTGAAGTATGGTTGTAGTTGTATTCCAGAATGAAATGCACGAAGTGCTAGGGTTGCGAAGCTAAACATCCAGAATCACCCTATAATCGTTAGATTTACAAAGATCAACGGTTTAGATTCTCTAGAATTTGTTGTCAATATAGGACTAAAAAAAGCACTTTTAGTTTATACCGCTAAGTGATTTTATTTTTAAGTGAGAGGGTCAGCACACGAGGAGATTTTAGTCTTCATTTTTTTCATTGTAGTGCACCATGGCACCACCTTGTTCTGGGTTCCATAGTTCCACTTCCGATAAAACCATTCCAGAAACCTAGTTTCTGGGACTGTTGGCATTAATCTTTCCAAGAATCAAAAGTCGGGTAAGTGAAATAATTCTTGTGGCTACATTTCATCATTTGACGTTTCTTAAAATCTTATTTTGTCAAACTTTGAAGTTTGGGTTTAGGGCTAAGAGACTTAATAATTAAGAAAAATTAAGGAGGACTAATAGGGAATTCACAGTTTCACATTGTATAAGCATGTCTACCAGCAATACCACTAGAGCAATGTTAGATAAAAAAATACATTATGCAAAATTGCTTAAAACCCCAGGTTTCACTGATGAATACCATGATATTTATGATCCTGAAACCTATGGTAGGTGCACCTCAGAACTTATATTTTCATCTGAGAATAAAGCCTCAAAGAAAATGGAATTTAATACTAATAATATCAGTGCACCGTGGGTAACTGGATTAGGGCACATGATGTTACATGAGGTTTTCCCTTGCCTTGGATTTATCACGGTCTGTGCCCAAAATTATGATGATAACAAAAGAGAAATTGTTAATAAAGATAGCAAAGAAGAATTGTTATCCATTAATGCAGAAGAACTTGGAAAAGTGTTGGGGTTTACATTTACAACCGAAGAATTTGGAAATGTCCACATTGACCTAGAAAAGCTTGCTAGTGATTATGAAGCAGTGGATGAAATGGAGAAAAATTCTTTCTTAAACATAATAGTTCAGGATAGAAACAAATTGAAAGGTGATCATAAGCCTCCTTAGGATTTGGAAATTTTTAAACCATGGGTTCAGGATACTATTTCCATGCTAGCATTTTTCCTCAGACTAGATAGCAATTTGGAAGTGGGTGCATGCCTCCTTGAAATGGTGTATAATATCCATTATGGTGTTCCACATGTCAAATATAAATTTATTGAGCACATTTTAAAATCCATGCATAATTTTTTTTTAATGATTAAAGGAGGTTCCACCAAGACATTTAGGTTCAAAACCTACTTGTGCTATCTTTTTCTATTCAAATTCAAAGGAATGTTTTAGACCAACAATCTTCAAATTCAGCCCTATAGTAATCCTGAGGAAAAGAAAATGGCTCCAGTATATGAATGGACCACTGTTATAAGGATGCATGATTCTCGAAGGAATTACAGTCATTTTGTAGACTACTTTTTGGCTCCATTGCATCAAACAATTACAAATACTCCAATGCCTAGATTGCATATGTCATGTAGAAACTACATTCAACTAGGAAAAGAAATACAATTGGCTGATTGGTACTTAATGGAAGAATATATTGTGCTAATATTTTATGCATCGGGAGTACAACCATACAAAATTCCAATACATGTGATAGAAAGGGTTTTTGCTTTGGAATATGTAAGGCAGATGCAGAGTACTGATGAATTACACTTTACCAGTCATCAAAAGAAGACCTTATTTCCTTCTTTACCTTTTTCATTTGGAGGAATCACATTCGAGAGAAAAGAATTTAGTGTGGCACATAATCTTTTGAATTTTTTTGATTTTGATGCTATCTATCACTGGAAGTATGATCCATGTGACACCATTAAATCAATGATTGTGCCCAATAAGAATGTTGCAAGTAGAATTCAACATGAAAGTAAACCCTTGCTCAAAAACTTTAGAAACAAGGATTCTTGGGATGAGATCAAAATTGCAATGGAGAAAAGTGTTGCTGAGAATGGTATTTCTTTTGAGCAATTGTTAGCATATATTATGGCATTGCATCGAAAGACAATCATGAGGTACAACATTTTTTATCAAAAATGTGCTAAACCATGTAGTAGAGTAAAAATGCTAGGTTCTCTAGAGAAGGAAGTTACAAAAAAAATTTGGTCACGATAAAAAATTATTGCCTTTTGGTCTATGAGGAAGGAGCTAGGTGAACCAAGAGCTCTTGCAGAGTATGGAGATAATGAAGAAGACAATGAGTTTAGAAAATTTTGGAATATAGAGCATCTAGATGAACAAGAAGATAAAGAAAGTGATCATGAATCTAATGATGATAGGGAAGAAGGAAGCCATGTCAATTTCAAACTTGGTTTAAGTGAGGCCACAAAAGAAGCATATACTACTGGAGCAGCCATAGCTAAAAAAATGGGTTATGAAGGTGGTCCTTTGGGATCCCAAAGACAAGGCCTTTGGACGGTAATAGATGTAGAGCATAGAAAAGCAAGTGATTTTTCTGGCCTTGGGATTGGAGGTGAAAAAGTAGACCTAGGGAATACAAGACAATTTGTTAGATCTTCAAATCCTCATCCTCATGGTCAGACACAATCACAACTAGGACATGCCTATGGTGGAGAGCTTAGTGCAACTGGTATTGCCTCTGGTGGCGATGGTATGGGTAGTAGTACTAGTAGTGGTCAACATGTGCTACAACAACAAACTACACACAAGAGGACAACAATACAATATACCACAGAAACACCAGGTGATCAAGGCATACAAAAGAGGCAAAGGATTTTGATAGGTCCAAGTCACACTACCAGTGGATCCACCATAAAGGATTTATTTCCAGGCACCCGGCCAGTGCCAGTTAGTCTGGTTACGACATCATTAGCAACTACAAGTACTTCTACTCATATTCCTTCCCCATTCAAGCATTCCATTGTTCCTGTGTCCCTAGGTTTTGATTACATTGAAGAGTTTAAAAAGAAATCAAACATGAATAAAAAATAAAAGAAGCAACTGATGGAGAGTGCATCTGCTGTAACTTCATATCCTACCACAACCATGGTATTACCCACATTTGACACAAATAAAGAAATCATGGAGTACACATTTCTTGTTCCCATAGTTCAAGACAAACCAACAAATCAGATGGCTCGATCTAAATTCCAGGTGAACAATATTTAATTGGATTTTTCTGGACTCAGAAATACTGACAAAATTAATGTATCAAAGAAGAACAATGAATTGGTGTACACATCATTGCTAAAGAAAGATAGAGAGAAAAAAAGTTACATAATCAAATTGAAAAGTTACAAGAAGACCTAGAAAATGAGAAAGCAAAGAGGAAAGTGATAGATAACAAAAGCAATGAATTAGAAAAAAGAATTAAAAAATCTGCCTCTACATCAACAAGCAAAGAGGATAAGCAAAATGAGACTGCAATGAATGAACTGAAGAAAAGGCTAGATGAGAGCAACAATAAATATGATGAGGAAAAATCCACTTCAGAAAAACTAAGACTAAGCATTGCGAATGGAAATGCACAATGGGAACAAAAATTGGAGAGAAAAATAAATGAAAGATTGGTGGCAGAGGTGATGGAAGCAAAAAATGAAATTGAGACTTGTCAAAATAAGTTATCTACATTTTGTAGAGAGACAATGAGCCATATGAAACAAAAGATCTGGGATGAAATAATGTAGAGGATTGATCATTTGTGTGATACATTTCAATTGATTGATGCTATCGGACATCATAAGAAGCTCAACAAATATTTAGTGGATGACAAAAATGTGTTGGCATTAGAGAAATCTGCAAAAGAAATTCAACAAATAGTCTACAAAGCCAGTGACAATGTTTTGAAATCAAAAGGGATTACTAATCAGCTTGCTACATCAATGATGTTGTCATCTATCATTGAAAAGTGTTTGAGAATACGTGAAACAAAGGAATATTTGAATTTGGTTGCATACAAGATGAAGAAGGTGGATGAAAAGGTAAGGAACTTCACAGAACTTGGTTTGCAAGAGGGTTTTGAGACAAATGAACGATTCATTGGAAAGAATGATTTCAGAAAGAAGATGGAGGATGCAATGAAGATTGATTTGGGCCAGTTTTCTCAGAAACTAGATGTGGTGAACTACTTGGATTCCATCAAACCATTGCTAACCTTGAATGCAAAATTGACTGAAGAATGCAAGACAAGTTCCAATTTTAATCATGAATTGTTAACAAATCTTCAAGTCAAACAACATCAGTTAGAACAAATGACAATTCCACCACTTGAACAGTGGAAGTTGCTAGAAAAGGTGTTGTAGTGATTTGATTTTTGATAATATGGGTTTCCAAATTCCAACTCAGCTCTGTGCAAAGTTTCCTTTGTTCCAACTCAGACTTCAATAATGTGTTGATGTTAAATAATAAATTATCTATATTATTTATTTTTTCATTTGAAGAAAAAGTCTGATAGTGGTTTCAACTACTAGATAAACTTCAAACGATTGTTGATGTTCATTGTTGTATATGCTACCAAGACTATTGCTAATATGCTATTAAGCATTGAGCTGAGTGATGAATCACTTAGTACATGTTCAAGTTTTACTTTTAACACAATTAAAATATGAACTATAAGGTGACTTTAATTCTAGGCATCCATAATCTTAGTTAAATTGCATTACAATTCACACATCGATACTCAATCTCCATGACTAGTACTACTTATCAGATCCACTAAACATTTATATGAATTCATGCTTTAATCAAGGTACTTTAACTAGTTCATTAAACTAGATCCGAAATTAAAACATGTATCAATGCATAATGACAAAGAAGATTAATGAAAGATCATTGATCAGATTTCATTAATAATTCATGTATAATTCACTTTGTTGAGTAACTTAAGTTCATGCATACGTAACCTTTGAGTTACGGTGTATTATCTATGAGTTTACTGAGTAGTTTTCTAGTGGATTATCTATTATTGGAATTGGAATGATAGATTTTTGGTTAGTCTCTTTGTTGTGGTTACTATCACTCAAATTCACGGTTTTGGTGCCTTTCCTAACTTTAGTCGCTAGTCCTCAGAGATTTATAATTTATAACCTTATCGGTCACTAGTCATCAGAGTTTTATAATTTATAACCTTGTCACGGAGTTCTAAATTTTCATAAATTCTCGATTCCTGAGTTGGTTCACTTTGTTGAGTTGCAAACTTGCAAGTCTTTCTATTTTCTTGGTCATCTTTGTAGTTGGTGGGTCAGACGTTTCGAAAACTTTGAAACTTCAAACTTTGGTTCTAAGGTTCCTAGTTTCAACGACCACACGACATTATGGAATTATGTACAGTCTAAACTAGAGTTGTCTTTTGAGGAATTTCCAAAAGCATGCATGTTTCAAGGCTATCTTTTTGAGGAATGAAATTGAATGCCACGTTCAATGCATGTCCTATAAAAAATAATGACATAAGTGTGTGGAAAAGTTTTACTTAGATATCTAGCATGCATTCTTCTTCTTTGGCAAGGCTAGTACTTCTCAAGTGCAAACATTCTTTTTACTCAGACATTACATTCTCATTCTTTGCCAAGGCCAGTACTTCTGAGGGACAAACATTCTTTCTCCACGAATTTGCATTTTGCGCTCATGCAGAGTGAATGTATGGTCGGCATAAGGGATACAGAGCTCAGACCTTTTAAGTTAGAAGAATTTTGGGCGCGCCTGGAGAGGGACGACAAGTCTGCGCTAGATATAAAACTCTTAGAAAATGGGCTAGCTCAGGCTGGAGGGTTTCTAGAAGTTGTGTTGAGTGTGGACCTGATAAGTGCATGTGCGAGAAGTTACATTCTACAGACATGGGAAATTAAAGCCACAGACGAGACTGTAATTACAAAAATTTCTCCTGAAGCTATTTCTCGAGCGTTGGGGATTACAGAAAGGGAAACTCTAGAAGACATGTCTGTCGTAGTGGCAGGTGAATTTTTCGAAGTGAATAAAGACTGGTGTTAGAAATCCATGGCCAAAACCTGGCTAAAGACTGAAAGGAGAAGTAAGTCGCAACTACCAAATAAACTCAGAAGATTGCATTTTAAGGGAGAAATTGTAGATGCTATTGCTTTATTGCACCACATTGTTGGGAATGCACAAGTTGAGTTATTTGAGGATTGGATGTACCAATTTATCTTGATAGTTTGTGATGAGAACATTTTCATTGACTGGGCTAAAGTTATTTTCTTCCATTTGAATGAGCAATTAATTAATTTCCATAAGACTGCTACTTTCTATATATGTTCTTTCCTAACCTACATTATAGGTAGTCAGAGGTCCTTTTGGCTAGGGTTGGAGCCATAGAGAACCCCAGCTTTCGATATGCCTGTGTATAAATGCTTTCCTTAGTTCACTAAAAAATTTGGAATGGGTGATTTTTGTCATATTAATGATGCATTTTTAATGGAGGTTGTGAGGAAGCTGGATGGAAATCCAAAAATGTGCCTTGCCCCTGAATCCATTTCTCTTGTATCAAAATATGGGAGTTTTTATATCCAATTTGATAAGTTTTCCTATATGAGAATAGGGGGTTTTGAGAAAGCCCCATTGAAATTACCTCAATATCCTGAAGATTTAATGATATTTCTACAAGTTTGTCAACAAATGGCAATGGTTAATATTAAGTATATGAACATGGGGAAATAAGGGTATGCCTTCCCATTGGAGACCCCTTCTTTTTTGTGCGAAACAAACCAGATGGCCAGGGGAGCTGAAGGACTTCTCAAGGAATATAACCTCCAGAATTTGTCTATGAGAGCCAATTTTGACAGTAAGGGTTTTGTGAAGTAGAATCTCTATGGAGGGAGCTCATATCAACATCACCCATCTATCAAATATTTTTGGGAAGATTGTGTCGATGAGAACGAAGTTTTGAGAAGAGATTATATGAGGCTAATGCTAAATCAGATACAAGCTTTCGGTCTTCAATTTGACATTCCTAAAAATGTAGCTAAGGATTCAACAATCTTAGATCCTGGATATGAAAAATTTCCTGATAAATCCCACCCTAGGATTGATTGGAACCAAAGTGAAATCTTAGATATAAGGGTTTGTGTTGTCCTAGTGCTTAAAAGAACCCAGGACTGGTTGGATGGGAAATGGTGGCAAGTTGTTGGTCCTGTTCAGGAGCCGAAGTCATCACAAAAGAATGAATAGGGGTCTATGCAAGCATCTGGTGCAAGTGTATCATCGGGGAAACCCTCTATTAGGTCGTCTAGTGCAAATTCTTAGTCAAAAGGTGATGGTGATAGGCCACAAGAAACAATCAAGTTGAAGAGCATCTATGAACAAGACAGTGTGCTTTCTCCTACCC
Source organism: Sequoia sempervirens (assembly GCA_007258455.2). NCBI lineage: Eukaryota > Viridiplantae > Streptophyta > Pinopsida > Cupressales > Cupressaceae > Sequoia > Sequoia sempervirens. The sequence continues at coordinate 540,823,680 of VDFB02270651.1, read as the reverse complement.
CTAAGAAGAATACCAATCAAGAAAAACTTGTGGTTGTAGATTTTGAAGCTATCTTTAAACAGGTCGTTGAATATAATATCTTTCCTCCCTTTCACTCCTACCGCTCCTAAATAAACTATTACTAGGAAAGAAGATTCTGGTCTGGTAGTAGCCTCCCCAAGATGGCTAAAAAAATCAGTGGAGAAGAAGAGAAAGTATACTCCTACAATGACAGTTGGAGTGGATACAGTTGCAAATTTACTTCAAAGCTCTTCAAAACCTAAGAAATCCAAGAGGATGTCAAGGATGGTGATTGATGCTACTTCTGGAAATCAAATGTTAGAAATTGCTGACCCTATCAAGGATTTAAATGAAGATGAAATAACAACGGCAGACTACAAAGTCACACATGTTGATATGGGGCCTCCAACACTAGAAGGTGATATGTACCATTCCAATTATTCAATCATTACCTTGATTAAAAGAGTGAAAGAACAGAGGAAAGAAAATATAAAACTGCAATCTCAATTCCTCGCATTGAGTAACTTTATTTCTTCCATGGCCACTCCTACATCTAATGAATCCTCAAGTTCTTAGCCTCAGGTAGAGGGAATCGATGTGCACACCATAGAGCAAATTAAAAAGAATTTGAGCTATTCTAGAGCTACTTGTGAGGGGATCGAAACAATATCTCAAGAGGCTATCTTCTTTCTAAATAAATCTTTGCAGTTTTACACTTGAGTTCTTGACAAGAGGAAGGAGTTAGTAGGAAAACTTCAAGATGTCAGAAAAGATGAAACTAGTCTCTATGTGCTCTCTCAGGAAATGAAAGAATTGAACTCTATGGATCCGAAGATATTAATTGGTGAGAAAATTTTGAATAATCCTAAGGAGCCAGACCATTCTTGGGCTGATTCATTAGAATGGAAATTGAATATATATGGTAATCTGGTGAATGAAATTAAGAACACACTTGAAAAATATTATGAAATGTTGGAGGAAATTAAAAAATATTTTCATATTCTGGGAGCAGAAATTACTAATGAGTTTGATGAAAGGATTCTAGATATAAGAGAGATCTCTCTGAAGTTTAGAGAGAAATTCAATAAAAAAATATCTGATCCTGCTACAGTGACATGGGATTCCTCCTCAAAACTCAGTGTAATGGAGCTCCACCTGAAGGCTTATAATTTTGGAGAAGAGAGAAGATCTCAGATGTTGTTTGATTCTGAAAAGGATTTGGGAAAATGGAGAACCAGGTTACAGATTACTACAATTCCAGGAGCAAAGACATCACCGCAATTGTCACCAAGTACCGGGAATATAGGAAAATATGAAAGGCACAGGAGGCGTTACTAAAGGAGGAGGCGGAAAATATTGAAAGCGAAGGAGTCGGTGTTGTTTAGTTTTTAGTTTTTATGTTATTTTCTTTAATTTGGCTCTCTTGATAGTTCAAAGAATTTTTATTTTAATTTCTAAAACGGTTTTCTTCAAGGAACCGTTATCAAGACAAAAAAACTCTGCTATTTTTATTTATTTTCTGTTATTTCAATATAGAAAGACAATGGTGAAGTTCATGCATGTGCAATCTTTGAGTTATGGTGTGTACTATGTGGATTTATTGTGCTTTTGCTGAGTAGTTTGCCAGTGGATTGTCTATTATTGGAATGATAAATTTTTGGTTAATTTCATTGTTGTGGAATGTTTATCTGTGAATAAAGATTTTATGGTGATGGATGCATAAGGAGTTCTTTGAATAATATAGGTGATTTGGTAGTTTAAGCTTTTATTGTTTAAGTTATGTGGATGTCTTTATAAGTTATTTATGTTGAACTATTAGCTTCTATTAGCTTATAAGTTGTGGATGTTGAACTGTTAACTTCTGTTCAAGGAATGGATTAATATTTTTTGAGTTATTTATCAAAGATTTTGTGAATTGCAATGCAATAGGAATTTATGAGTTGAGTGATAAGTGTTGTTCTGTAAAAATGACGCAGAAACACATATCAAATTCAATACCATGGAATACAATATAAAATATAAAATATCACAATTTCATGGAATACAATATAAAATATCATCAACTAAAGTTGGAATATGATTCATAAGGTGCAATATAAAATAAAATATCATGAAGTGCAATGATTCACAATTTCAATTTTCATTCAATACAATATAAAATATCATCAACTACAGTTTGGAACAATGGAAACCAATTCATGAATCTTGTAGTGCAGTATAAATACCTAAAAGCTGCTAATTCTCTTCCATTTTCCAAATGAAGTCAGGGTCCCGAAACTGACGTTCAACATCAGATAGAGTAAAAGAGTCATCTTGAAGCTCTTGATTCTGAGTCTGCTCTTCACCTTCTTCGGCCTGTGTCTCAAATTCAACAGTCACTATGTCATTTTCGTCAATGTCATCTGTCCCAGTCTCACTGCCCATGGCAGTGCCACCAGTACCAGCCTTTGGAATTGGAGTGTTGCATAGACCGGTCCCTCTTCTTTCACATGTGGACCTCCAGATTGTGAGTGCCCTATCAAAAGGAAAGTTTTTAATATTATACATAGTTCCTTTCATCCTCAAGCAATTTTCCAAATTCCTATCTAGTTTGTTTCTTAACTTTGATTTCAAAAACCCTAATGTACTAAAAATTCGCTCATCCTCCACCGACCCCAATATCACTGTTTGACATAAATCAACAAGTTTGAAATATTCTGATATCTTATCACGCAATATTTCACTCTGACCTAAGTTTGTCCAAACACTTTTTATTGATCCCAGTTCAAAGGCCTTGTCCTTTCCCATGGATTTATACTGGTCCTTAATAACTACTACAAAATCCTTACATTACTTTCTTAGCTTATCTTCATTTTAAATTCCTTCTATTTTCTGCTCATTGATTGTTACAGTTTTCAAAAATTGTTTGATCAATATTTTTACTTGAGCATGAAAAAATCTTGGGTTATCTCAGTTTTCCAAAAATTGAGGATACACAATATTCATGGCTTCAATTATTTCATCTCGAGAAAATCTTTCACGAATCTTTGAGGAAAGAGATTTTGCAATTTCCTTCAAATTATCACCAACAGATTTAACAATGTCTTTAAAATCTTCCTCATTAATAGGTACTTCTCTGCTAGAGCGCTTGATAGTCTTACATTGGTACATTTGTATCTCATTATCCACGTACATAGATACATAAGTTCCCGCTTCCATTAAACTATAAATAATTATCAGGATCATTCAAATCAATAATTTTCCGCCACATGTTATAATCTATACCATCTTGTGTTAGATCTAGATATAGATGATTGAGGGCCAAGCATGTATGTTTACGCAGATTGGAATATTCATTAATATACATAGTTCTATGTTGGGCTTTCTTCACAAGACTATTCATTTCCTCCAGCATGGAGAGAAGACTAGCTAAAGTCAAGAGTGTCTCTATATTGCTTAACCTATGTAAGAGGAGCTTTGTCTACCGTCCTGCGATTTTTGTACATCACTCCAATTAAGGATTGATATTTTGAAAGAACTCGTTGCGCTGGTCCATGCAGGGAGATCCATCTGGTATCAGCATCCTTGAGAAGCTTGTTTACTGGTGTTATTTCCTCAACAAAATTCTTAAATTCTGTGAAACATTTGGGATTTCAGAAGAAGTATGCGTGGATCTCGCGGACTAGACTTTCAACTTTTGATACTGTAGGAAAGTTGCTTACAATTTTGAATGCCAAATTTATTCTGTGGGCCATGTAGTGAACGCCAAGCATGTATGGTGTACAAGTAGTTTGTAACTTTGTGCAAACACTGGTCCTTTGACCTTGCATCACTACAGCTCCATCAACTCCTACACACACCGAATTTTTTCCAATTGTCAACTCATCCATACCTGCAATTTCATTCAAATATTTCTTGACTAGTTCAAATATATTATGCGATGTTGAACTATCCTTCAATTTATGAACACAAAGAAGATGAGCTTGGTGAACATGTTATTGTACAGTATACAAATGCATATAGACCCAAGAAGTATTCTCTACCACAGTAACTTCATCTAAAGATAATGCAATGAAGTTTGAGTCTTTTAATTTCTCCTTTAAATCTTCCTTTTCCACTGCAACAAGACACTTTTCCAATTCCCATCCAGCATTTACTGACTAATGTGTCTAGGGATAGTGAGGAACATTCAAAAAAGATAATAAACCAGAATATTTTAGCTAGTCTTTCATAGGACGCCCTCTAGAAAAAATATGAAAAACAACACTCATCTGAACAGTTTTTGACATATTTGCTCCTTCCACTTCTTTTCCAAATTGAGCCTCAAGTGTACCTTTACATGTTGTAAGCTTCGATATGCTTTGGTGATGCTCTTCATAATCTGCGGCATACCTAACATGAAGACATTCTTCCTTTGATTTCCATCGTAAAACTGATTGTTCCTTTCCGTCTATGATTTGTTTTTCATAAACTTTACCGATATGCTTTTCTATAGTGTCAATCTTTAGCTGCAACATCTTGGGTTTTCCCAATTTCCAAGTACAAATCATACATTTGGCATGTGTTGTTTTTTCAATATCGTTTTTTCCCGCATTGCTGCTACAATGAATGGGTATGTTGACAACCAACCAAGTTGAAAATTCCTTGTCATTTCCCACTCATGCCCCCTTTTTGGTTTGTTTATCCTTTTCTTGCTACCAACATCATCCTCATCCAATTCAATTATCTCATTCTAGCTAACCAAGGTATCCCTTGGAGCATCTTTTGTGGTATTGCCATCCCCATTTAAATTTGATGCATTTTGATTTAAATCAATGAAAATCTCAACTTGACTTTTCGTTGGCGTTGAGGTATTGTGAATGCTACCAGTATTTGGTGGAAGAGTTGATGATGTACCTCCATCTTGACCTGATCGATCAGAAGCTTTGGAAATTTCAAAGTAAGACTGTATGGTACATCTAAGTTTTGGGAATTTTAATGGCCTCTCAGTCTCTTGATCTTCACCACACTAAGGGGTGGCAAGAGTATTTTCAACACCTTGAGGAGCGGCAGGAGTATTTTCACCACCCTAACTCTGAGGAGCGGCAGGAGTAGTTTCACCACCCTAAGGAGTGGCAGGAGTAGTTTCACCACCCTAAGGAGCAGTAAGAGTATTTTCAACACCCTAAGGAGTGACATGAGTAGTTTCACCACCTTGAGGAGTGGCAGAAGCCTTACCGTTGCTACTTGAGTTGCTCAACATATTAATCTTTGATTGAATCAATGTATTCATCTCTCACTTTGAATAAAAAATTGGAAAAAAATGTTGTCTTGTTTAAGAAGGATAGATAATAATAATATATATCCCATTCCCTACTCAATATCATCTTTAAGACTGAAGCAAGAATGGAAAAGAGATAAAGAAAACTTATTATTATAACTAATAACACTATGAAGAAATGATTAGTGATCACTCACCTTTAAGTCTACATTTTTGGCTTTCGCTGACTTCCGAATCAAGAAGTAGAACCTCAGAACCGAACAAAATGTGTAAGAATAAATGACACTTTCAATTGTATTTATATCAATCCATGATTCCATATTTGGAAAATTCCGCGAGATTTTGAAATGGTATATTAAAAATTTGGCGAATACGTTGTAATTTTCAAGGAGAAATGTGTCCTCAAATTTAATTATTTTTTAATGTTATTGGTGAAATAGGTCCTCATAAGAAACTATTTATAAATTTTAATTGGCGAAATGAGTCTTCACAAGCAACTATTTGTAAATTTTAATTGGCGAAATGGGTCCTGATACAATGTCATTTTAATAGTATTGGCGAATATGTAGGTGTTTTTTATTAAATGCTTCCAAGATTCAGGTGAAAATATTAGTCGGTCCATTTGAGATGCATAGTTTGACTTATTAGGCTAATCTGCACTCCTATTTTTCATTCTTCCTCTTCCTGATGATGGATCACTGAGTGTGATTCGAAACGTCGAAGGAAAAAAATATACACAGTCAAATCCAAAAGCATTTTATCTATCAATAAAAAATTTGTTGCTTAAATATGCCTCATAAAAAAAATTATTGGCAAATCGACATGCATTGGACCTATGTTTCATAAATTTTGGGCAATTTGGATACCCTATGGGTGCGAGAAATTCGCCAATTTCGAATTGACTGATTCCTAGAATTTGCCACTAAATTTTTCCCTAGTGGGAGGGAGTGGGAGGGGGTGGGAGAGTCTATGAGGGAGTGGGAGGGGGTTGGAGAGAGGGTGAGAGAGGGTGGGATGGAGTGTGAGAGGGTGGGGTAGAGTGGGAGAGGTTGGGAGAGTGGGAGAGAGTGGGAGAGAGGCTAGGA
>VDFB02270651.1:540804461-540817256 GCA_007258455.2 Sequoia sempervirens | reverse complement strand
AAAGGAATTTGATATCACTATTGTTTTCAAAGACTTCAAGCAGGATGTACTCTGCATTGACACCATTCCTCAATCTTCACTTGATGACATCAAGGAATGGCTGAACTCTGTGGTTATAAAGTATTATGAAAGCATAATGAAATTGTACTAGCAGCCAATTTTGAAGACTATTACTGATGATCCAAATAAATTTATTGAAGATGTTGGTTGGGAATTTTTGAATATGGAAGCTAGTGATTCTGATTTTGATAATTTAGAAGAGTCATATCAAGGATATGAACCCTCTAATGTAGAAGAGGAATCAGAATCACTCTTCATGTAGCCACCATTAGGAGTGTTACAATCCAACAAAATGGAGGGAATTCTTATATAAGGATAATTTTCAATGTTGTAGGTACCGACTTTAATTCTAACTACAATGGCAACATTGAAATTCCCTAGCAGTATTTATGTAAATGAAATTTCCTTTAGATGCAAGGATTCAAAGCACATCAACCATGTGGTACAGATGATTAAATCCTAGAGAAAATTTGTAGCAATGAAAGGTGTAAAAAGGCAGAGAGAGCTACATTGGTGACTCGGGAGAAACTTCAGCTCTCAAAAACAAAGCCAATTAGGTTGGCAAACATGTGGATCAAGCCATCATTTGGTGGAAGAGGAAGAAAGATGACTGGAACTCTGGAGGCCCACCATACTGGATTTCAATATTCAACCATGAGAGCAGAAGAGAGAGTTGATATCATGTATCAAAACATTAATCATGCATTCTTCCGGCTAGCGGAGAAGGAGATGATTACTATGCTTCATTTTCATTTGCATAACCATATCAAGGCGTGGGAACCAAGAAGACCAAGGATGTCGAGTTTTATGTGGAGGTAATGGATGTGGTCCCAAATTTAGGAGGGGAAAGAAGGTCAATATATGATCCTGATGAAATTGAGGAAGAAAAACAAGAGAGGGACAGGAAAAATAAAATCAATATAGAGTTTCAAGGATTTGTCAAGCGAGTAAGAGAGCTATGGGAGTAGCCTCATCTAAAAGATTTTGAACTAGAGTTTGATATACCATTCAGAGAGCTTGGTTTTCATGGAGTTCCTTTCAAATCCTTTTCTTTTATTATTCCTATGGTAAACATGTATAATAACCTTTAATGCCTCGAAGGAGAGGTTGTTGGTTGATTTGTAACCCATTTTTGATGAACGTTATTTTCCAAAAAATTACTAGTTTTTCTACTATACGATCTGTACAGAAACTAAGATGATTTGAAATCTATTGTACGTTGTAGATTGATGAATTAGCTTTCATTTTCACCTATTTAGAGGTTCTAACTCTTTGTATAGTGAAAGTTATCTTGTTTTTACTGTTGCTACCTACTTTCATAGTGTTCTTGGATTGAAGGGTTTCATGATGTAATTCTACCCATTCCACTTTTTGTGCCTACTGTAACTTGTGAAATGGCACTTATGAAATCTCTGTCTAAACCTATGGGATCACATTGGGGCTGTCTACAATAACCTCTCTTGGTTTTTTTTTTTTTTTATCTCGGAGTGGTTTTCCCGTGGTTTCCAATTTTCAGTTGATGTAAAAAGTGTCAAATGCAAGCAATGAAAAGTTGCAAAGTGGTGCAACTTTCATTTTGCAACTTGTATGACCAAACGGACTGTTCCAATGCATATGAATAGGTATTTTTACACTATGCATGGTCTTCTTTCGCACCCAAACCTGGGGAATCGCTCTGAGCTACATTCAACTGGATTGATCCTTTAAGGGTCCAAAGTGCAAAATGGCTGCAAAATTCAGCATGCTACTACTCGAATACCCTGATGCTTAGAAACTTCTTATCTAATCCTATGGGATCATGTTGGGCCCCTCTACAATAACCTCTCTCAGTTTTTGTTATCTTAGAGTGGTTTTCCTGTGGTGTCCAATTTTCAGTTGATGGTATCCTAGAGTGGTTTTCCTATGGTGTCAAATACAAACAGTGGAAAGTTGCAAAGTGGTGCAACTTTCATTCTACAACTTGTGTGACCAAATGAACTATTCCAACATGTCCAAATAGGTATTTTTATGCTATGCATGGTCCTCTTTCGCACCCAAACACACAAAATCGCTCTGAGCTACATTCAACCGGATCGATCCCTTAAGGGTCCAAAGTGCAAAATGGCTGCAAACTTCAGCATGTTGTTACTCAGATACCGTGACACTTAGAAACTTCTTGTCTGATCCTATTGGATTGTGTTGGTCCACTCTACAATAAAATCTATTAGTTTTTGTTATCTTGGAGTGGTTTTCCTAGGGTGTCCAATTTTCAGTTGATAGAAAAAGTGTCAAATACTAGTGGAAAGTTACAAAGTGGTGCAACTTTCATTCTGCAACTCGTGTGACTAAAAAAATTATTCCAACACATCTAAATATGTGTTTTTATGCTAGGAATGGTCCTCTTTCACACCCAAACATGCGGAATCGCTCTGAGCTATGTTCAACTAGATCGATTCTTTGAGGGTCTAAAGTGCAAAATGGCTGCAAACTTCAACATGTTGTTAATCGGATACTGTGAAACTTAGAAATTTCTCATCTAATCCTATGGAATCATGTTGGGACCCTCTATAATAACCTCTCTTAGTTTTTGTTATCTTGGAGTGGTTTTCCTGTGGTGTTCAATTTTTAGTTGATAGAAAAAATGTCAAATACAAGTAGTGGAAAGTTGCAAAGTGGTGCAACTTTCGTTCTGCAACTCATATGACCAAACGAACTGTTCCAACACATTCGACTAGGTATGTTTATGCTAGGAATGGTCCTCTTTAGCACCCAAACATGTGGAATTTCTTTGAGCTACGTTCAACCAGATTGATTCCTTAAGGGTCCAAAGTGCAAAATGGCTGCAAACTTCAACATGTTGTTACTTAGCTATTGTGATGCTTAGAAAATTCTTATCTAATTTTATGGGACTAATTTTAGCCCCTCTACAATAACCTCTATTGGTTTTTGTTATCTCAGAGTGGTTTCCTTGTGGTGTACAGTTTTTAGTTGATGGAAAAAGTGTCAAATGCAAGCAATGGAAAGTTACAAAGTGGTGCAACTTTCATTCTGCAACTCGTGTGACCAAACAAATTATTCCAATGCATCTGAATAGGTATGTTTATGCTAGACATGGTCCTCTTTCCCACCCAAACATGTGGAATCACTTCGAGCTACGTTCAACTGGATCGATCCCTTAAGGGTCCAAAGTGCAAAGTGGCTGCAAACTTCAGCATGTTGTTACTCAAATACTGTGACACTTAGAAACTTATCATCTAATCCTATGGGGTTGTGTTTGGCCCCTCTGCAATAACCTCTCTTAGTTTTTGTTATCTTAGAGTGGTTTTCCTATGGTGTCCAAGTTTTAGTTGATAGAAAAAGTGTCAAATGCAAGTAGTGGAAAGTTGCAAAGTGATGCAACTTTCGTTCTGCAACTCATGTGACCAAACAAACTATTCCAACACATGTTGAATCGCTTCGAGCTACATTCAACTGGATCGATCCCTTAAGGGTTCAACTTGCAAAATGTCTACAAACTTCAGTATGTTGTTACTCGGATGTCATGATGCTTAGAAAATTATCGTCTAATCCTATGGGATTGTGTTGGACCCCTCTACAATAACCTCTCACAGTTTTTGTTATCTCAGAGTGATTTTCCCGTGGTTTCCAATTTTTAGTTGATGGAAAAAGTGTCAAATACAAGTAGTGGAAAGTTGCAAAGTGGTGCAACTTTCGTTCTACAACTTGTGTGACCAAACAAATTATTTCAATGTGTCTGAATAGGTATGCTTATGCTAAGAATGGTCCTCTTTTGCACCCAAACACACAGAATTTCTCTGAGCTACGTTCAACCAGATCGATCCCTTAAGGGTTCGAGTGTAATATGTTGAAATAGGCCATTCCCCTATTGTTTAGGCTATGTCTTGGTGATATGGGCTTGATGTAAGTAGGATAGGGGGTAGGAATAAGAAAATAGCATTGGTAAAGGCATTGGAAGAGATTACTAACACTGCCCCTGTTCAAATTCCAAATTGAGGCCCCTTAAAAGCAAGGCTAGAAAAAGTGAAAAGAAGAAATTGCTTGAAATTAAGTTAGAATATGTTGGAAATAGGGTGAGGTTGTGGAGTTTGATGTGTTGAAAAGGTCTACAAGGACATGGGAGGTCAAAAGTATGTTATGGCATGATGCCCTAGTTGGGAAAATAAGGGTTTTGAATGAAAAAGAGATGTTTGAGGGAGTAAAAGTGGGTAAAGTCAAGAGGCAACATGATTTAGTGGTCAATTAAGTTTGTGCAGGAAAAATGAAGATTGTTGGAATAGGTTTTGAGGTTTGGGGGTTCAGTTCGCTGGTTAGGCCAAAAAAAATTGGAGGGGGGTTCGGTTCTTTTTGGGTTCGTTGGTACAAAAATCATGTAAAAATAAATATATATATATATATATATATGCAGCCTAGAAGCATACATTAGGATTAAAATATCACATAACATCATATAAACAAAAAAACCACCATAAACTTGAATGTCATTTAAAACATGCATGATAAATATTCATCGTTGAAACTTGAATTGTGGTAGCTTGATACAAAAAGTCTATTGATGCTAGGGTTCAATTTGTATGATTTTGAAAAAAGAAGCCAACTGAGTAGAGTTATCAGCGTTCTTCATAAATCATAAGAATTTTTTTTGTACACTAGCCATTTTGATGTCTTCTTGTAGTCTCAAACATTATTTTGTATCATTGTTACATTGGTCTTAAGAGTGGTGTTATGCGTTACATAACAACCCCATTTTAAATTTGATTAAAATGGGACCCTCTCTTTTGCTTCTGCTCTTTGTGTTTTTCCCCCTTCGACTTTTGAGGTTTTTCTTTGCCTTGGCATGTGCTTAATATGTTTATCTTGCTTGCCTAGGTGTTTTTCCCAAGTTGAATATTGAAAATTCTAAGTTTTGGGCCAAGTTCAGGTTTTCACCCTGCTGTGGGATTTTCCTGTCCGTTCAGATTTTCCTGAACTTCTTTTGAAATCCAGTTTCTTGCTGTCGTTTGGGTTTTCGAGCCAGTTCAGGATTTTCCGCCCCATCTGGATTTTCCCAAATTGTGTTTAGAGTCTGACCCAACCTATTTTGCGTTGTAGTTCAAAAATTTATGCTCTTTATGGATTTCCGCCTAGCCATCGGGTTTCAGAGTTTGGTCAATTTTTGGAGCTTTAGGCCCTTTTGCTTTGTCATTTGTGTTCTCCTGAGTTGGATATTCAATCTCGTTGTGCTTTAAAACATTATGGTCTTGCTTGGAGTTTGAATTCCTGTGTGTTTGGGCATTTCATGAATTGCTTTTGATTGAGCCTAGGATTTGAAGAAGATATATAGGAGGTTCGTGTTGAGCGATTTCCATGCCCAAGGTACTCAAATTTATGACCTTTGGTCAATTGGAACAAAGTCGTGGCCAGTTTTCGGGTTTTCTGCCGACCTTGTGATTTTCCTGCCCGGTTGGATTTTCCCAAATTCCTTTGGCTGCCCGGAAATGTGATCTATGTTCGGAGTTTTGCACTCTTCGCGGAATTCTGATCAGTTTGGATTTTCCTGATTTGTTCGCCCCATCTGGATTTTCCCGGATTCCTTCAGTTTTCCAAAAGTGCAGTGTTCTAAGTCATCCGCGGGAATCTGGTCTAGCCAGACTTTTCTAGATTTTCTGGGAGGCGCTGTGAAGCAAAGAAATTTGGTAAAATTGATGATTCCAATGGTGAATTCTTGTATTTCCATGCTTTAATTTGGTAAATTTCACTGTTGTATGCTGCTTATGTTCATTTTGATGATCCAGTGTTGATGCTTAATGGCTAATTTAATGGTTTTTATCGTGATTTTAAGCTAACACTTTGATGAAATGTTGTCAACAATCTGATTCTCACATTGGTGTTTGATGAATGCAGGCTGAGTCTAGCAAGGCAGCGGCTAGAATGGCTAAGGGAGACTGGGACAATACGATGGGACAAATATGAAGAATAACATTAATGCCATTGAATAGCGAACTAGGGTTTCACCTATGCCACTTGAAGACAACTTACAGAGAGCATTCTTAATGACGAAGGCTAGAATGGAGCAAGGGCACCAACGTGGAGGAAGCAGTTATTGTAAAAACGTGTCGAAAGTTGTGCTTCTTCATCATTCGTTCTTCTTCTTCTTCACGCGTTTTGGTCTGTTTCTTGCCTCTGGTCAATTCCCTTGCATTTAATGCATGTTGACTTTGTTTCAAACTCCTTCTAGGGCTGGCGTGTTCTGTAACAGACTCATTTTGTAAACCCTAAGCCGGGCCGACGCATTTTTGACGCGTTTTGTATAAATATGGTGTTTCGCCTCTTTTGTGGGGGTCGTCATTGTTATTGTTAGACAAGTTAGGGTTAAGAAGGGTGAAGAAAATATAGAAGGTAGTAGAGGATAGGATAAAGAAAGGAAAGCTAGGGTTTCGATGTAAGACGTTTTTGCAATTTGCCAACAGGTGGAGGTGATGTATCTTCCAGATTTTCCTAGCATAGAGGGAGATAATTTAAAGACATGGATTTCTGTACACTGGTGACCTTGCCAGATTTGTAAATGATGCTTATCTATTTCATTAACAGTAGGAGCAGCCAGATTTAAACCTTCTTTATATTATGCTCTACAATGGTATACATTTTGTGTTAATCATTTTGATTTGAAAAGCTTTCAAGGAATGAAATTTTATCTTATGTTTTGTTAGGATGATGATTTGCAATTTACTGTTAAATTTTGCACTGTAAATGAATGAAACTTTGTATCAATTACAAGTTAATTTTATTCTGTAGTTCTAGTTTAGGAATTCCTTGGAAGGAAACAAGTCTGATTAGTTGAATGAATCAACATTCTTTTCAGTTTGAAAACCTTGATCTATCTTTTTCTATTTCTTTAAAACCACTGGTTAAAGTAGGTTTAGATAGATGTTTGATCTTGTAACAATCCAGAAGCTCAACACCAGTAGGCCCCTTGAACATTATAGCTATATTGACCACTTTGTGAAACAACAATGTTGTGAACCAACATCAAAGACCTTGGGAGGTGATTAGTTTGATTACTAATTGTCTCTTTCAGGAGAGGTGAGATAATTTTACTTTTATCTTACCTGCATGTTGTGGGTCAATTTGGCAGATCAATAGGAAACTAGCACTAGAAGTGGGGCCAAAAGAGAAAACTAGATAATATTGGGTTTTTCTCACCAAAAAGGTCCCATAAATTTCTTTGATCAATTGAAAATGCACCACCTTTGATAGAAATCAAGACCCCAACAAGGCATAAGATTCACAAGATAGGGGCAACCATTCTACCACCGTTGTCAGCTCCACTTACTCCACCAGGCTTTCCACCAATACCCTAGTTGATACCCATGAATCAATCACCAAATCTACCTCACTTTCCATTACAGCTAGTTCAGCCCATCCAACAGCTAGCTCAACCTCCACCACCACCACCAATGTAATTTTTTATGAATAATACCTCTCCATTAGGGACTATTCCTAGAGGCTTTCATGATATGCCTAAGAATATTGAGAGATTCTATCTCAAATACATTCATGGTGAATCAAGGAGTGCTGAGGAGCACATACAAGCTTTTAAGGATGCTTGTACTAGAGCCCAGATAGCTCACCATGATGTGGTTTGTAGGTTGATCCCTTATTCCTTAGGGGATATGGCATACAACTGGTACCTAAATCTTCCACAAGGTTCTATTCTGAGCTGGACAGATCTAGAGAACGCTTTCGTCAATTAGTTCAGAGTTTATGTGGATCCAGCCATTTTGTTCCATCAATTTTCCACCATTAGGAAGGAGCCATGTGAATCACTACCCTTGTTTAATACCAGGTTTCAATGAATGTATAGGAGATTGCAGGACCCCTATCTAGTTGCTGAGAATAGTGCCATTCAGGCATATTTTAGATTTATAGACCCTTTGCTTGGCTTGTTCCTACAAAGGACTTATCAACCCGTAGATATTGATTCTCTGTCTAAAGTTTATCATCTAGCCATCAAGCTACAATAGCAAACTAGCTCTCAACAAGGGAACTTGGGAGGAGGTTTTCCTTCTATGGGGTATCAGATGCCTAATCCAATCCCTTTGTTCAATATTGTCCCAGGAATGTCTCCTTCCCATTATGGACCTATGTCTGAGTTGTAGACTCAATCTCCTATTCCATTCTTTGCCAATGGAGCTCCTGAATTCTCTCAACAATCACAGGCTCATCACAGTCCACCTAGTCATCATAATCAAGTTGGAATACCAAATCCTATCGGTCAGCCACCTATTGCTAAGAATGTTGAGAGTGAAAGAACAGTTCAACTCTCAAATGAGGTGGAGACCCTAAAGAAAACTCTGTCTCAAGTCACAAATGACATGGCTCAGCTTAAATTGAACCCCTCTCAAAACCAAGGTAATTACCCTAATCAGAATAATAATAACCAGGGTAATTATCAAAACAACAACAATCACAGCCAAAGGAATTACCAGGGCCAAAACTTCCCTAACCAAGGCTATCAAAATCATAATACAGGATATAACCAGAGGCCTAATAACAACATACAATGGAAAACAGGGCCAAATAATGGTGGAGTTTCTCACAATTATCAAGCTAATGAGGACAGGCCACACACTATAAATGTGGCTAACCTCAAATTTATGACTAACTGGTGCAGGCTGCATGATACTACAACTCACTCCAAGGTGAACTATCCTAAAATGGAGAAGGTTGTAAAAATGGCATAGGAAGATGCCCAAACATTCCAAGGAAATTCAAATAAAGGAGGTGGCTCAGTGGATACAACAATGGCTTATGACTTCTTTGAAGAAGAACCTTCATTCCCAATGCAGAATGAGAATTAACCAGAGGAAGATGTGTATGATGCCCAAGCCTTTCAAACAAAGGGAGGACACTTCCTAAGAAACTAGAATAAGGGTCTGTTCACTACATTAGCACCACCTAACCACATGGTGCCTCTAAATCAGAGTGTTGATAACAACCCTCCTCCACCAAAGGGTCCGCCTGACTTCCCTAGCAAAGGTAATTCATCTGGTGTTTTCAAATATAATGCAAGTTATAACACAGAATTTGATATTGTTTATGAGATGTAGAAACATAAAACCTCTTTATCATACTTTGACATCCTAAAATGGTGCCCTTCCCAATGAGATATAGTGTTGAAAGCTTTGGAAGAAGTTGATAAATCAAAAGGGAAAACCAAGGTGGCACCCGCTATGGACATGAACACAACTTTGTTTAGAAACAAGGTAGGGACCCCACCATTTCTTTTAAGTTTGAGAATCTCTGGGAAGAATCTGCACAATTGTCTGCTAGATTTAGGGGCTTCTCGCAATGTTATGCCATTTTCTGTATGCAAGAAATTGGGATTGAATCCTATCCAAACAAACAAGAAGGTCATCCAACTTGATAAAACAGAGGTTAATGTAGTTGGAGAATTGAGAAATATACATGTGCAAGTAGGGTCTGACCCTAGGATTCAAACCAATATGGATATTCAAGTAGCAAAAATTCCTGAGACTTATGGTATGCTTTTGAGTAGAGATCTAATGAAGAGTATAGGGGGATATCTCTCCCTCGAATTTTCACATATGTGGCTACCATGGAGGGGAATGCCTACGTAGATTAGGATCGAGAGTGAACCTTGCCTCGAACATATCGTCACTGAGTATGACTGTCCCAATGAGGTAGCTTATTTTGAAACTGAGATAGGGGTTTATAAAAAAGAGGAAATTCTGACTCTTTCAGTTTTTTATTCTAATGATTTGTCAATGCAAGAATTCTCTGATCCCATGATTAATGTAAACCAACAGGTATTGATCAGGAAGTTGCAACAGGATCAGCTGGTCTTAGGGGAAGATATCCATTTGTGGAGTCTTCTACTCCCAAATTGGTGTAGGGTACACTACCAAAATCATTCGAAATTGACCTGCCAACCCTGCATCAATGTTCTAAATCATGTTTTCCAAACTGAAGGAACTAGCCCAAATCACCTTAAGACCATTTCATATCACTTCTCATTTGAAGCCAAAAATGCAATAATGTTAACCAGGGATAATATACCTTCAGAGGAAGTCCCTCCTCAAACTGAACTTACCCCGGTCATAATGCTAGACCAACATAGTTATGTTGAACAACCCCAAGGTTTGTTTAATACCCCTACACTCACAATTATACCAAAACCCAAGGGGTTAATCAAAGATATAGATAACTTTCAGAAAGATATCCTAGGATTACATGATATATCTAAACAGGAATTGGATACTGCACCTAATGAACCTATTGAACACCCATTCCCAATAGTTGATGCAAAAGATAAGGTGGACCTATGGTTCATCCTATCTAAGCACCCACAACAAGCTCAAAGAGATCAACCTCAGCTCATAATCAGCTATGGAACCTCACGTTTGATGGATCCAAATCTAAAATAGGGTGTGCTACTGGAATTGAGTTAACCAACCCAAAGGGGAATTTTTTTTTTACTTCTTACAGGTTACAGTTTGGATGCACTAACAATATAGCAGAATATGAAGCATTAGCTCAGGGACTGATGTTCGCACATCAGAAGAAATTTTCTACCTTGATGGTTAAGGGAGATTAAGAAGTGATTATCAAGTAAGTACGCATCCAGTACGCATGTCACAATAAAAGGCTGGAAGCTTATAGAAATCGGGTGTGGAACCTGATTGAATATTTTGATGCTTTTGGGATTAGTTTAATTCCTAGAGAGGAGAATCAAATAGTTGATTCATTAGTTGTTGCCGCAAGTACCCTGGAGCCCATGCAAGATTCCAAGCTCAAGAGGTTCTCAGTAGAATTGATATTCACCCCAGCTATTCCTGATAATGTCAGGAACTTTCAAGTCTTTGATGATGATCGAAATATTCTTGCTTTTCTAGCAAGCTCAGATGTTTTCGAAGGACAGATAATCAATGAGTCCAATAGGGATCAAGGAGACTGGAATCCCGAAGACTGCAATATAGAGGGTGTCCTCAACTTAAAAAGTAATGTTGACGGTGCAAATGGCACAACAACGTGTAAACATAATATTGCTATTATGTTTCTCCTGAAAGAGAAAGACAACACATGGATATCTTAGCTCCAAAGGTCTTGGTAGTTGGTTCTCAACTATGTTGATGTTGCTCAATGGTCAATGTAATAGTAATGTTCAAGGGGCCTGCTGGTGTTGGCCTTGTGGATTGTTCTAAGATCAAGCATGAATTTAAACCTACTTTAACTGGGGTTAAAAAGATAGATCAAGGTTTTGGTACTAAAGAGAATGATAATTCATCTAACTTAACCAGACTTGTTACCTTTCAAGGAATTGCTAACTAAAACTAAAGAACAAAATTAACTTGTGATTAACACACAATTGCATTCATTCACAGTGCGGATTTCAACAACTGATTATAAGTTAACATTCAAACAAAACACAAAATAAGATTCCATTCCTTGAAAGCTTTCAAAATCAAATGATTAACTCAGGATAAATACCATTCTAGAACACAATATGAAGTAGATTCAAATCTAGTTGCACCTACTGTCGGTGAAACAAATAAGCAACATTTACAAATTTGGAACAATCACCAGTGTACATAAAACCTATGTCTTCAGATTGTTTCCATCTACACTAAGAAATCTTGAGGGATGCATTACTTTCTATGTTGAATCTAACTCCTAACTAAGAAGACAAAAGAAGCTCCCATTATAAGAATCAGGATGCAGCTCTGTCCCTTCTATCCTTCAGAAAATTCGTACTCTTGAAAATCTATCTCTAGACCTGCCTTTTCTATTATCTCCTCCCACTGTCTCTATACCTTTTTTTTTATTTTTTATAAAGAGACAAGAATGCCATATATACAGAGTGTACCAAAAATAATGCACTGGCCCTCATTTTAGGGTTTACAAAATATCTTACTTCAGAAGGGTCGGCGTCCAGATCTTTTGAATAAAGTTGGTTTTGCATTAAATACGAATCCCTGCTATCCATGTCGGTGAAAGATTATCCTCAGGAGAAGCATTCAAATCTTTTACAGCTACCGCACTTACTTCTGGCCCCCTGTGTCTATCTTCAAATTTCCACGCCGAGCCACCTTGAATGCCCTAAAGTGTTACCATTAATGCCGAGCTACCTTTACTAGCAAATCCCAGCCGTCGCTATGACTCACGACCTCCTTCTTCCCTTCGGCCATCTTCCCGCTCCAGATCCGTTGTTGTCATCTCCTGCCGGCGAGACTAGCTCCCTTCGCCGAGACATTACATCGAAGTTGTGTCCTTTTGCTGAGAGCTCATTCTATTTCGGGGAGACTTTTCTTAGTCAGCGAGATGCCTCACCGAGCTCAACATGCAACACCGAGGGCACACAATATGTCGGCAAGACTTCATTAGGTCGGTAAGACCTTTCATCAAGCCCCTCATCTTTCAACGAGACTCCTCCCCAATTGTCAAGATTTTGTCCCTTCGACCAAACATCACGCCGAACTTACATCTTTCGGTGAGACTTTACTCAGTCGCCCAGACTTCTCTCCGAACTCAAACCGCTACGCCGATACTGCCTCACCTTTCGGCGAGACTTCTGCACGTCGGGGAGACATATGAAAACCTACTGCAATTTAAAATGTCATGGCGATCGGCGGATCCCAAATGAATCCTGCTAAACAAGCGCCTCTATTAGTTCCAAAAGTACATAAAATATATCATTAATATCATGCCTTCAATTTTAACAAAAAGAAACCCAACTCT